>APFE030746528.1:61803-83255 GCA_000404065.3 Pinus taeda
TTTGAACAGTTCTTTAGTGTTATCAATAGGGAGTCTTGGATTATGGCACTTTTTCCTTTTCTCCTACTCTTTCTCGGTGCCTTTGGTGTACTGCTTCCCGGTGCTTCAGATTGCTCCTGAAAATAGTTTCTCACTAGAAACCGCTCCCAAGTATCTTTGTTTCTCTTCAACTGGTCTTCAACTAGAATCCTCACGAGTCCATGATGATATAAATGAGGCTCTATATATCCTATGTTCTTTTGGAATGTAGTTCTCATCTTTTTCAAACTCAACAGTAAGAAATAGGGCAGATTAAGAGTTTGTTTCTCTAAAAAGTTCATCAATAGTCTAGTGTGATACATGTACATCATCCCAAATTGGCCTTCACAAGTGATAAACTTTTCAATGATTAATAGTAAGCCTGCCCATTCTTCTTTCAATGCATGAACATGAATCCCTCTTGTAAATACAGTAACGTCCATACCTAGGTTACGCAATATAACTCTCCATGCTTGCTCGTCCAGACTTTTGTTTTTAAACCAACGCTCACCTTCCTGGGGAAAATCTGTAGTAGCTGCAATTGAGGCTTCAGTGACCGTGAATTTCAGGTCTCCAATCTCCACCACCTAGTCATTGAAAGACCTTGCAAATGATTTCGTTACTTCTTTATTATGGCCTTTGAATTCTTGAATGAAATGGAGCCATTTAGCTTTCTTTAGCAACTCGTTTGCCTGAGGATACCCTTCTAAAAACTTAAGCCCTTCTGGCCCTACCCTCAGTAGCCATCCCATCTTTTCCTTTATTTAAAATTCTCTCTGGAATTCAACTGCGTATTGTATGAGGGTTTTATCAGAGGTAAGACGGCTTATGTTGCAAGGTTTGTGGAAGAATGATGGCCAAAAATGGAAAATGGATACAGGAATTGGGGTGTTCAAGAACTGTAAGCGGAAACAAAGGATGAGCAGCCGAATTGAAATGGAGACATATGCTAATGAGGTGTAGCTTTAACACAAGTGAAATGGTGTCGTAATTTGAATTGAACAGCTGCGTGAGAGACATTACACGTTGATAAAATGACTACACAAAGTACGGTGGAGAGGAGCAGTATTTACATAGGTCACGTCTCATGAATACAAGTGGAGTGTGGGAGTGCAGTCATCTATAAGTTGAACCCGAAAAATAATCATGAGACCGTTTAGGGAGTAAATGTATGGTTTATGGAGTAAGGTCGTGGAATGGTGGTGGAGCTATCATAATAATACATTGCACATAGTGAGCTTTAATGGTTCAATAACTATGCAAATTTGTGCCTTTAATTGCTATTTGAAAGAAATTTTTGCCCATACCTTTAGAATCCTTGTCTTTGTTGTCCATTAGCCCTTACTCAATTGCTCCCTATTGATGTCTGTAGATGCTCCATGTACATGTCTTCATGCTTAGTCATACCTGCATTTTCATTTTATTGCACTAACATCTTGACTGTAAATTTGAAAAACAGAGTGGTGGCCGTGGAAACTGCTTCTCACTGCGGAAACTGATTCCGGCTACCGAAACTTGGCACAACAACCACTTAGCTAAATAGAGATAGTTAGACAATAACTATCTGAATGGAAATGATCATGGGGAAAAACTTTTATTGATGAAATGAAATGGATGAGATGGAGTGAAATGAAGTGAGTGGAGTGAAAATGGAAATGAAATGAAGTGGGATGAAGTGAGTGGAGTGAGATGGAAATGAGAAAGAAAGAAAGATTTTTCTTTTTTTTTGGAAAATATAGTGTCAGGTGTCCCTGATTTTCACTCTACATTTTCTGTACAAGACTGCCAATCAAAGATTGGTTTTCAGGCTTATACAATTTTTTTATATATATATATATATATATATATATATTCTCCTTTTTTTTAATAGAAAGGAACAAAGGCTAGGTTGGTGGGGAAGAAGAATTCTTCTTCACCAACCTTATTGCAAAATTTTCTTGAAACATTTTGACAAATTCTTCTTTTGAGAGTGGCTTATGATAAATCTTTAATCTATGACCATTCACAATAAGAGGAGTTTGAAATTCATCAATGGTCTTGATTCTTACCGCTCCATTGTTAAAGACTTTGTCAGTCTCATATGGCCCAAGCCAATGAGTCTGAAATTTTCCTTTGAAGTCTTTAAACTTGGAATCAAATAGTAATGCCCAATCTCCCTCTTGAAATTTTTTCTCTTTAATATATTTGTCATGCCACTTATCTCTTTGATTTTGAACTATATTAGCTCTTAGAATTGCTTCTTGTCTAATCTCATCTAGTTCATTCAACTGCTCCATTCTGTGTTTTTGGGCTTCTGATAGGTCCATCCCCAACTAAACTGCCATCTTGAAAGTTTTAACTTGAAATTCAATGGGGAGAAGGAATTATTTCCCATAAACAAGTTCATAAGGAGAATGTACTGTTGTATTCCTCCATGTAGTTATATAGGCCCATAAGGCTTCAAGAAGCATTTCAGCCCAATCTCTTCTATGTAGATGAACAGTCTCGGTGATAATACTTTCAATGACTTTGTTTGTAGACTCCACTTGGCCATTTGCTTACGGATGGTAAGGAGTAGATTTCCTGTGCTTGATCTTGTATTCTTCCATCAGCTTCTCCATCATGTTGGATGTAAATTAACTTCCCTAATCTGTCACAATTTCTCTTCGGACACCAAAGAGAGTAAAAATATCCTCATAAAGAAAGTTAACAACTGAAAGTAATGCTTTGGCTTCTACCCATTTAGTGACATAATCAGTGCATACCAATATATACTTTTTTTCTTAGATGGTGGATTAATGGGTCCAATGAAATCTAAAGCCCATTTTTCAAAGGGTTCAATGAGTACCTATGGTTGTAATGGCATTTCACTTGAAAGAGTTGGTTTCCCTACTCTTTGGCAACTATCACACCTTTTGACATATTCTTTTGTGTCCTTGAAAAGGGAAGGCCAATAATATCCTAAAGAAAGGATTTTATAGGCCGTCCTTTTGTCAGCAAAGTTTCCACCACATGGCTCATCATGGCATGCCTTGAGGATGTTAGGAATTTCATCTTCCCGAACACATCTTCTTATCACACAATCTGGCCCTGTTTTAAACAATTCGTTAGAAATCCATGAATATTTTGAACTCTCCTGAACATTTTTTCTTTTTTCACCAAGAAATAGATGTCGAGGCAGTTTCCCTGTAATCAAATAGTTGGCAATATCTGCATACCAAGGAGTCTTAGTAGTTACTGCAAACAAATATTCATCTGGAAACTTATCCTCTACAAGAGAATCTTCTTTAGTATTTTGGATCCTAGACAAGAAATCAGCTACTGTATTTTGTTTTCCTGGTTCTAATCCACAGTAATTGAATTCCTGTAAAATTAAGATCCATCTTGTAACTCTGCATTAGTAAACAGGTTTTGTTCATTAGATATCTAATCGTAGAATGATTAGTATGAATAAAAGTTTCATAGCCTGTTATATAATGTCTAAACTTATTGATTGCATGAACAACAACTAAAAACTCTTTTTCAGTCACAGTATAGTTCAACTCAGTGGGAATCAAATTTTTACTGGTATAGTAAATGGCATAAGGAGCTAAATCCTTTTGATCCAACATAGCTCCTAGAGCTGTATCTGAAACATCTGTAGAAATTTGGAAAGGAAGTTTCCAGTTTGGCCCTCTCAAAATGGGTGCTTCAGATATTCTTGTTTTCAAAGTTTCAAATGCTGACTGACAATCATGATCCCATTTGAATTCATAGTCTTTTGTAAGCAATTTGAAGAGTGGAGATGTTGTTTTGGTGAAGTTTTCTATAAATCTTCTATAATACCCAGTAAATCCCAGAAAAATTCTAACATCTTTTTGACAAGTTGGAATAGGCAACTTGGAGATGACTTCAACTTTCAATTTATCAACTTTAATTCCATCCCCTGAAATATGATGTCCTAAAACAATCCCTTCAGTAAACATCATAAAGCATTTTTCATGACTCAATGAAAGATTTGTTTCTTTACATCTGATAAGGACCTTTTCCAAATTCTCTAATGCCTCTTTAAATGAATCAACATAAACTGTAAAACCGTCCATATAGACCTCTACACAATCATGGATTAGATCAGAAAAGATTCCTAGTACTTCCCTTTGAAATGTTGCGGGTGCATTACATAATCTGAAAGGAAGCACTTGGTAAGAAAAAGTTCCCCATGGACAGGTGAATGTGGTCTTATCTTGATCTTCAGGTGCCACCTGAATCTGATTATAGCTACTAAACCATCCAGAAATGAAAAGTACTTTTTACATGCTAGAGTATCTAATACCTAATCGATAAAGGGTAAAGGAAAGTGATCCTTTAAAGTCGCTTTATTCAATTCCCTATAATCAATGCATACCCTCCATTTACCATTCTTTTTAGGTACTATAACCAAAGGAGAAACCCATAGGCTATCTGAAATTAGATAAATGAAGTTTACATTGAGTAGTTTTTGGGGCTCTTCTTTCACTATTTCTCTAAGATTTGGATTCATCATTCTCTGAGGTTGTCTGATTGGTCTACTGTTTTCCTCAATGTAGATGTGATGAATACAAGTCTTAGGGTCAATACCTTTCATTTCAGTATACTGCCATGCAAATGTAGTAGAATTTTTTTGCAAGATTTTGGTTAGCTCCTCCTGTTATGATCTTTCCAAGTTTTTTTTGATATTCAATGTTTTACCTAGAAAAATATCAGTGGTGGAACTACCAAACTCTTCCATAGAGTAAAGAGACATTTGTCTAGATGATAGATACTCAATGTCAGAATTTAACTGAACGATTGGTGTTAGTGGGGGTCAATATTCTGAGAGGTTTCAAGTTTTTTCTAATGTGTTCATGAATTTGACTTATCTCAACTGATTTAAGAAAATGGTGACAGATAGGTTTGTATGAGCTGTGTCTCCACTCAATCGACCCATTCATACTCCTATTTCTGTATGTTTTTTGTTGGAGGTACGATTGAATTCTTTGTCGAATTACCATCAGAAATATACATATCCCCTGATCTACAACTGATAAAAGCATCCGCTGTGGCTAGCCAAGGTCTTCCTAAAATGAGTGGATGCCCTCCTAGATTACTCTTGGGAGTTAAAATCATGAAATCCACTGGATACTCCCAAGAATCTAAGGAGACCGAAATGTCTTCTAATACACCATCTGGTTTAATAATTGATGGATTTGCAAGTTGCAGTAAAGTAGGTGTAAAAAGAAGATTAGGAAGTTTTAGCTGTTCCATAATTTGTCTACTCATAATGTTGATAACAGCCCCTAAATCAATCAAAGTATTTGGAATTTCTACCCCATTGATATGTGTTTTGACAATTGGACTACCGGGATCTACATACTTCTGCATGGTAACTTTTCCCATATGATATCTGCAATTTTTCCTACCAGGTGGATTCTTCTTATATCTCTTGGTTTCCTTCTTAGTCTTTTGAGACTCAACTCCTTTATTGTTTTAGCTAGAATAGGAATTTCTCTAATGGCTTGTAACAAGGAAATCTTGATACAGACATTCTTTAGTTCATCTAGAAAATCATAGACAGGCAACAAGATTTGTTTTTCCACTCCTTTATCAATTTGTAATCTTTCAGGAAAAGGAGGTGTGGATAAAGATGTAGGTTTCTTAACTATAGGAGTTGTGGGGATTGATTCTTTTTCTTTTTTCTTCTTGAGTGCTTTGGTTTTGAAGAGATGCTTCAGAACCTTTATTGGCTTTAAGAGATTCTTCCTCAGAAATGCTTTGCTTTTGCGTATCTATAGAAAGCTTGTCTAAAGCTCTACCAGATCTGAGTTGTACATCATTGAGAGGAACAATCATATAGGTAGGAAATTGTTGTCCTTCTACCATGTAAGCATTTTGAGGATTTTTATTATTTGGATTTGGCAATGGCTGGGAAGGTAATTGATTTGCCTTTTGTTGGAATGGAAGCAAGAGTTGGGAATTCAGATTCTGTTGAGAAGGTTGTTGTTGTGGAAATGGTAATGAAAGTTGTGGATTTTGATTTGGAGGTTGTGGAACTTGTTGGTTTTGAAAAGATGGAGGATATTGGTAAAATTGAGCAAATCTCCCATAAGGATTTTGCATACCTTGTACCCATGATTGAAATGGATTTTGAGGTTGGGACCAAGGTTGTTGCCAAGGATTCCAACTTGGTGGGGGTTGAAAGTTCATGGGTTTATTAAACCCTTGATTTTATTGCCCCTGCCAAGGTCTCCTTGAAACAAAATAGAGAGACTCAATTGAATTTGGGTCTTCTTGAAAGACAGCTTTGAGCCCAGGAACTGAAGGAAAATCCTTGGTCTAATGGCTTTCTGAGAAAATCGCGCATGTTTCTACAACTTTTGCATCCAAGGGGCATTCCCTTAGAGCATGTTTCTTCCTACATTTTGGAAAAAAGATGGCCAAAGCTTCAGCTTCTGCTTTCTGCTTGTTTTGTATCTTAAGGGTGTCTAGTTGCTTGCTAAGACTCTGTAAAATATCTGTTTTGAACTCATCAAGCATGTTGCCAATCTCAGCCCTACTCACTGATCCAGTTGCAGATTTATTTGCTCTAATGAGAGAAGGATCTCTAGGCCCTTTTCCAGTTTTATATTTTCCCCTTGAGAGATGGACACATAACTCTGCTATATCATGAAGTGGAAGTTGAGATATATCTCCTTTCCCCATCATATTCAAAATATCTATCCATTCATCTCTAATGGCTTTTAATAGAATGGCTTTCAAAGTTTCTTCATCCATGTTACTCATTTTTGCTCTTTTGAGGGTGTATTGAAATCTTTCAAGTAGATCCTCCAAGTTTTCATCTTCTTTTTGTACCATTTTGAATAGCCTCGTCCTTATGATTGGTGGGCATACAATAGTCTAGGTATCTATCCAAAAATGTTTGGTTCATGTCATTCCAAGTCCTAATTGATTTAGTAACTAATCCCATGAACCATTTTAAAGTAGCTCCCTTCAATGTTGAAGGAAACAACTTGAGTTTTTGAGCATCTTCCATGTAATCATAAGTTTGGCACATGACTTCAAACTCAAATAAAAATGTTTCAGGGTCCTCACTTCTCAACCCATAAAAGTTTGGGAGGACAGATGGTGAGATGTTTTTCATTGTTGTTTGAGATTCCTCATCAACTATAGGAAATCCAAATGAGTTGTCTCCATTCCTGTTTACCCCGTTATTACCTCTACCTCCTCCATTGTTTCCTCCTCCTCTACCTCTACCTCTACCTCCTCCAAATCCATTTACTACTTCCTCTGTCATGATAGCTTCCTCAAAGATTTCAGAGTCCTCTGGTTCTTCTATCAATGGCGAACGAGGAGGAATTTCTCCCTCTTCTTCTTCAGGTGATTCTACTTCCTCAATTACAATGTGTTTTCCTGTAGAAGTAAAGAAATGGTCTTTTCTTAACTCAGATTCGGTGGATAGTGTGGGAGAGTCTCCTAATTCAACTACTGCCTCTTGAATTCCAGCGATCCTAAGGCTAGGAGTATGAGTTGGAGATGTTGGAGGTGTATCTTGCCTATACCTTGGAGTGGATGGAGTTGTAAAAATTGAACTCTTGGCCCTAGCTATAAACCTTCCCCTACAATCTCTTGCTCTATGCATGCCATTTTTATTTCTTCAAGTCAGGTTAATAATTCTCTTTCTGATCTTCCAGATCACTCTAGGTGCAAGAAGAGAGCATACTCAAGGAATTACTGAATCAATAACTCCCTTTTCTGATCCTCCAGGTCATACTAGCTGCAAGAGGAGAGCATACTTTGAGAAATCATCAACTTTTATCTTCCTTGAAATTTTCTTGTTTTTTTTTTAAGAATTTGGCTACCTAGTTTCACTTCCCCGGCAACGGCACCAAAATGTTTGGTCAATTTAGTGTGTTCTAAATTGCTATATAAATTGTCAATCCGAGAGTCGTAAACTGTCGAAGTGAAGTGCACTATCTGTGCAAGATAACCATTTTCTTATTTCTTTGTCGTTTTTAATTTTTGGTTTGTTTTTTTTCTTTATTTATCTTCTTGTTGATTCCATAATGTGTGATAGTGTGTGAGATGGTGATTCTAGTAATCAACTATGAACAAATGTATTCAATGAGTAATTTCCAAACTTCAAAGTGTTCCAAAGGTGTTCAAACTTTACAATGATGAAATCAAGATGTGCCTAGATTCTAATTAACAAAATAGCGAACTATGACTATGGAACCCAGTATCCTTGCTGTTGTATAAAGAAAAGAAAAGAAAAGACTGAACTCAAAGCAATTTAAAGACTGTAAGCAAAGTAAACTAATCATATCACATCAACTCATTTTTGACCCCTCACCATTTGACTCGCTCTGGCTATAGGAGGTAACCATACACAAATTGAATGATGTGATATCTAAGTTGCATGAAATAAAACTAAGATTAAGCTACACATTCAGTCTATAATCCCTCATCATTCGGTAACTGAAGAATGATATGAATAGTCTAATCACTAACTTGCAGAAAAGTAAATGAACAAAGCAAAACTAAAGAAATAAGTAGTGTTGGAATTAAAACCAATAAAAAAAATCTGCAGTAGGACAAGATAATTCCATCATGTCATTAGTCATCAAAAACTATATGCACTGCCTGGGATTCCTATTAGAACCTGAAATGCAAACACTGATCAGTTGACAATCAATTAAAAACATAAAAGAAGCTATGGACAACAAATAACATAAATACCATGAACAAGTTAATATATACAACAAATATCTATGGTATCAAGAGCGTAAAATGAAGAAAAACATAAAGTTATACATCAAATACAGGACCTTGGTGTACAGGGGCCCTCTGCACCCTCGTTCAATTAGAACCAATCACAAATTTGAATGCAAAATCAGTGTCTTCTCATATATTGCAATGCGGTCATGAAATAGAAACTAAGTCTCGGCTCAAAGGCTTGTACAATAGTCAAGTTTTACATAGAAACTACTAGCCTATACGCATATGAAGATGTTTTATTTATAGCAGAAAATACATAACTAACTAACACATTCTGCGCTGGTAGCCAAGCACGTAAAAGACCATAATCGGAATTTTAGCAGTGTGGTAGTCGTGGGCAGTAAATCCAAGGAGATGGTTTGTTGGATTCGGTCCATGAGCAGTCCCTAAGTGTTACCACACCTCCTAAAACTCAGGACCTTGCCACGCAATCCTCCTCGTGCTAAAAACAGAGTCGTGCCACCGCTTAACTCCTTGTGTTGACCACCGTTTGACTGGCCTTGACCGCGGGCTTTTGTGGATGATTTGGCTGAACCAAGCGGACACGTTCCATGTCCACGTCCTTTATAGCTTGCCCATGTGGCTAAGTTCTTCAATAAACACCTGTAGCATATAGTTTAACAAAAAGGCCGCGGAAACTGATTCTGGTTGCAAAAATTGACAGATTCCACAGCTGCTTGAACAAAAATCTAAACCAAACAGCAGTCACAAAACATAGTTAGGAAACCATTTATGTACTCATTTTAAACTATTATGCAATGATTTGATAGCTTAGAGGTTCAGGTAACTGGAGAAAAAGGCTAAAAAGGGATGTAGGGAAGGTGTAAGTTTGGGACTCAACAGTATTGCAGAAAGGAGCATCAGGTTCAGGTAAACCTAAACAATCTCCTATATCTCTTCAAGAAAGGCTTGTAATAGAACAAATACATGTTGAGAGTATAGCATCTAATACTAGCAGTGAAGAAAAACTCTCAGAGATTCATAAAGCTCCTTATACTTTAGGTTCTCCTTTTGCTTTAAGCCCAAAGGAAACCTCACTTCCTACCCATCATACTCCTTTAGTCCTTTCATTCGCTCCTTAACCATCTATCATTCAGAATTCCAGTACTCTTTTAGCCACCACAACTATGGTAGGTCCACGAGCACCTACCAAAATGGAAAGAATCATAACTGCTACGTATGGACCTCTAATACTACCCACTCCTTTGAATGTTATGCCTACTGGAGAGTATTAGAAGTATATGCCTAAGTTCACTGGGATTGAAGGTGTTTCAGCTGAAGAACATCTTGAGTCATTTTATAGCTATGCTGATAACTTGGACATTAGTGAAGATGATGTTTGGATGAGAGTCTTTGTCCAAAGCCTAGATGGAGAGGCTAGAAAAGGGTTCAGGGAACTAACCCCAGCATCTATAGCAGATATTGAGGCCTTAGATGATTCATTCCTAAAGCATTGGGGGGGTAAGAAGGATCTCCTTTACTACCACACTGAGTTTGGGAACTTACAGAGGGAAATTGGTGAGTTGCTATTTTATTTTAATAAGAGATTTAACTGCATGTACAACAAGATACCAGCTGAAGTGAAACCCACCACTACCTCTTCTAGACTCATCTATGCCAATGCTTTTGATTCTGACTTCTGTTTACTGTTGAGGGAGAGGCGATGTGCTTCTTTTTCTGATATGCAAGATGCAACCCTGGAAGTGGAATCAAACATCATGGCTGTAGAAGAGCTCAAAGGTAATGCTGATAGAAGGAGACAGAGGGGCGAACCTTCATCATCTTCAGATCCCAAGATCGATAAAATGGCCAAGATGATAGAGTCATTAGCCTCTGAAGTTTCGAAATTAAAGGTTGAGAAGAATTCTGGGAAAGGAAGGGTTCCTAATACCTTTGCTCCTCCAAATCCAAATCCATATAGAAGAGAAAATAAGCAGTTGCATATTTTGCAAGTAAACAAAGATGCCAATGAAGACCAAAGGGTGAAGACCCCTTTTTAAAATGTAGTCATGGAAGAAGAGCAATTTGAAGAAGATGATGAGATCCATTGTATGGAAGACAAAGGCAACGCCACTTTTTTAACCAAAGCAGCATATGAGAAGTCATTATTCAATGGCCAGATCAGCTAAGAATGGGATGGTGAAGCTATTCTAAAAATTGTAGATCAACACCAATATAATTTGAGGTCTATGATGAATAATGTCAAAGAAACTCATGTTCATAAAGCTATTGTCCCTGCAGAACATCAAGCTAATAAGCAGAAGCAACGAACAATTGATCCTATCATCCTCAAATTTTCAGCCATAGAGGTAAGAGACCTTGACAAGTCCCCTTCTTCTTTCAGTTTTCAATCGGAAATTCAGAAGCCAAGAATACATATGCCTCTGATTGAACCAGTCAAGACTGGGTCCTTCAAGAAATATATCCTTGAGGATCTTGAGCCTAAAACCGTCCAAGCCTCCACTAACTATGTAAATCTGCAAAATGACCAACCAGCTGTTATTTTCAGCCCAGTGATTGAAAATTGTGAAGACAGCTCCCCATCATTCTATGTTTCTCTGTCTATTCATGATGAAATCCTTCACAATTTCCCTCTAGACACTGGAGCCATCCATAATTCAATGCCCAAGACTATCATGGATAAGCTCAGTCTTGACATTACCAAGCCTTATAAGTTGGCCTCTATGCAACTTAAAAAACCAGTTTGACAGATCACAAAGGAAAAAGACCCACAGATTTGGGATGTGTTCTTTGATGGGGCTTGCTCTGAGGAAGTTGTAGGAACATGTGAAGTCCTTGTGTCCCCCACACAAGAATGCATTGATTCATCTTTCATATTAACTTTTCAGGTCACAAATGACACAACAAAGTTTGAAGCAGACCTTTTTAGTCAGCAGGTGTACAAAACCTCCCAATCAAAACATCCAAGGCTGAAAGCATACAAAGAGGAGGTGAAATATAATATCAAATGCTGGAATTCTTTTAAAGTAGAGGATCAAATCAATAGGCTTTTGCAAATCTTTGATGAATTGGCTGATATACACATTGACCAAGAGAAAGAAACCTTTCATAGAAAGGTAAAAAGGGTCAATTTTCAGTTTGGTGACTATTTTCTCAAAATGAATGCATCAAAGGAAGGAGGAGATGTTTTTGATGGCCCATTCAATGGGTTGTTCTTCGAACTTTATTTCAGTTAAGGCTTTCAATCCTCGGTATTGTAAATATGTTGTTTTCGAGTTTTTATTTCATGCTAAATAGACTCCATGCCCAATGCAACACTAGGAGGAATATTTGATCTTGTTTTTACAGGAAAGGCATTGATCTGCAGTTCTTGAAACCTCATAGAGGGGCTTTCATCCCCAGAAGGAGCCAGTGTTAGCCTCGCTAGCAAAAGGCCCAAAATTTGATCCATATATGCTCTCAAAGTTTCCAAAATTGCTTAAAAGCATGCCAATGATCAATTTATGCTCTTTAAATCTTCAATTTTTTCTTAAAGATCATCCAATGATCAAAATCCACGCAAGAGGAGAGCCCTTGGAAGGGTGGAAATACACTATCGGGAGGGAAAAATGCTTAAATATCCATGAAAACCCCACAAACTCAGGCTTAAATAGTGAATGAACAGTCGTCGTTAGATCTGGCCGATCAACAACCCAAATCTAGGCGGCTAATTGCAATCGGCCGAGCAGAGGAGACAGTCTAAAGGCGGACTCATGACACCGCCAATCAGCGATCATCGATGATCAGATCGGTGGGTTGCTTCGGCAGGACCATATGTGTTATATATAGAGGCCCGAGGATTAAGCAACTCGCGATTGCGATTTATCGCATCGCCGGTATCGCATTGGCATTATACCAAGGGTTGAGGCCTATGCATATACGTATTTGTGATGCCATAACCGGACCCGACGATTATGTAATACAATATCTGATAACATTCGAAGTCCGCGCCTAGACCATTTTTAATGTATTTTCTCGTGTATTTCGTTATGTAACGAAATACAAAGGGAAACAGGGGCAACGCCAATGCGATATAACCCAAACCTGAAAGGGTTTTGGGAAGCAAAGTGGATATATTTTCAAGTCCACGGAAGGCCCATTTTTAATGTATTTCATATATTTTCATTATATAACGAAAATACGAAGGGAGAATTGGCCAATGCGATTATGATGACCCCCGGACCCAAGGCCGTTTTTTCATAAATTTTCAACGATTCGACATATTTCCAATATAAAGGAAAAATCACAAAACATGGAAGATTTTTGGCTGTAAGTGGTTTAGGCTGAGCTCCCCTTGATGCCATACAACTGTTGCCATGTGTCCAAGACAAGGAGAGAGGAAACCACCCTCATATGACAGTTAACTCTAGTACAAAAGAGGCGCCTGAAATGGATCATCACCGTTGGATCTCGAACTCCTAGATCAATGGTGGAGATGTGTTGTCACTAGAAAGGCAAACCCAAGAGGAGAATAAGCCATTCTAAGGATCTCTTAAGTCTGAAAAGCACAAAGGTGGGCAGGATTTTCACAGTGTTGCTGCATTTTCTATTTAAAACATAAAACAATCATGTATTAATAGAGAGGGGCCATTTAAAGGGATTATAAGGGCCCAAAGACCCATTCCACCATATAACAGAGCTTGGGAGACATATTGCTAGGAAATAGGAGCCCAGAAAGGGAAAGAGAAGGGCCACAGCACGCTGCAACCCGAATCAAACAAGATCAGGGAGCATCAACAGCACAACACAGCCACACCAACAAATATTATGGAGCATCTCTGGTACAAAATAACTCCCAGACAGCGCAACAAGCCGTCAAAAATATCTGAAAGCGGTTACTCTGCTGTTAGAAGCAGAAAACTCCCCCATGCTTACCTAGAGGGCATCAAATCAGTTAGCAATGCATATCAAACAAATTAAGTCTCCGAGCCTCTTAGAGCTCAGGAGCATTGTAAACAGGCTATAAATAGTTGAAAATAAGATGTAATAGAGGTTCAACTTCTGGAGATTATTCCTCCTCTGTTCCTTCAAGCTTCTCATATTCATTCTAGCAATATAAGCTTCTTTTTGCTATTATATGTTCAATGTCCATTCTCTTTGCTATTCTATGCTTGCACTTGAACAATTTTTTCATGTTTTCTTTTATGTTTAAGGCCAGATAACTGTCATCTTATCTCTGCTTTGATAAATTAGATTTGCAAGCTTCTTTGTTTCCAATAGCTAGCCATCCATATGTGGTCATATATGCATCTGCCAGTATAGTCAGTAATCTCTTTTGCTACTGTAGCTAGCCATTCATTTATGTTTATGTATTATATATGCTGGTATAGTCAGCAATCTCCATCTATCCATTGAATTTATAAATTATTTAGCATTAGTGGTCTAAAGCCTTGTACTGGTGAGAGTGTTCATGCATGTCTTGAGTGAGAATAGAGCTGAAATGTTTATCTAACTTGATCCAAACCCTCAGTTATTTCAATAGTTTAGAGAACAATATTGAATATTATATATTACCAGGCATCTCCGAGCTGCAACCTAGGAGAGTTTCCTGGAGAGATAATAGGATCAATTCTTGGCAGTGACTTGGGCTCTGAGCCTGAAAAAGTGGCTTAAATCATGGGGTCGCTGACACAACACAAACAATTCTAGTCCATAGTCGCTGACAGGTAGGTAAGTTTGTGAGAGAAACTTTAGGTTGCTAGTCGCTCCATTGCCCATAGCATGAGAGTGACTATGGACCAAGAGACCTAAAACAACAGTGAGACCCAGGGACAGGCTGTCTCAGTGGTTGTCTAGTCCTATGAGGGTTTTGTTGATGACGTTGGATGTTTGTATGGTGTGTTTCCATCAGTTCCACTTCCTTAATGTGACTTAGGAGGTCGAATCATATCATAGTGGCCTCTCATCACATGTTTATCCCGGTTGACCGATTTCTTGGGCAGATGTGGGAGGAGGGTGTTACAATGACGCCCACTATGATTCTGGATACTTTCCTTTTTTGAAATACTATCTAACATAAATTCTCCAGTGGATTTGTCCTATGTACTTGGTTTGTACATCTCAAGGTCTGGTTGGGGTGGACCTATGTTCTTAATTTATGCTATGACATGCGTTTAACTACATTCGGGTTGACTTTTTAAGGATAAAAATTTTTTTACGTCCACATTTATGGAAGGGTGAGGTGGATTGTACTGGACATCCGGGGAATGTTTATTTTTTATAACCGGTGGTGTCCTGCAGGGTATTCCTTGGGATTTATTTCCTTGCCTAGACTTGCAACATTAGGTGGGGTTAGACCCTCTCTTCAAGTTTACATTTAAGGAGCTTTGGAAAGTGGACGTGTTTCTTTTCTCTAGGCGGTAGAGATGAATGTTAGGGACATAGTGGATCGAGTGAGGACACTCTTAGGAGACTCTTTAGATGTTGACATTTCCCTACACGAAGCCTACATTCACACCACGGTGGAGGCTAAATAGATGATATCTCAATGCTCGGGCGACAACATAAAAGGCTCACATGGCATCCTCCCTAACCCAACTCTTGGTGATAAGGTGCCACTTTCCATACATGCAACTATGGGACACATGGTTGTATCAATGCACATACTCGATTGCAAACATAAGCCCATCCGCAGGTAGGCGGAAATAAAACTCCTTAGTTTTGGGCACAATGTATTGTGGGACAGAGTAACTAGCTTACAAAATCAGGTTTTAGTTGGACAATGGCACTGCTATGAGATAAATGACTCGGATATGGTTGGTTGGGTTGTTGCTCAATGGACTCCACTCCTGGGGTATACTCCAAAGGTTAGTTGCTTAGTCAATCACCGGTTCGCGTTTCCATTTTTACACCGAGAAGATTTTGAGTGCATTTTATTGAGACCATGGGTCCGTGGAAGGGGTTTCCTACAGTTTTGTCAGTGGCATTTGGGTTTCAATAATTGCTGGACACCCCTCAAAACAAGTTGGTTTGGGTAAATATTTTGGGACTTCCCCTTGAATACAGGACCATACATGCTTTTATGGCGATAAGAGACTCTATCGGTAAATTCAAGTATAGGGACCCTCACATCTTAGGAGCTAGGGACAAGAGGGTAGCAAGGATCCTAGTGGAGGTCAACTATTCTGGATGACTTCCGGGAAATATTGAACTTTAATGGAACTCACGTCATTTTTTCCAGCGGATAGATTATTGGAGCATCCCTTTTCGATGCTTATCATGCCATCACACAAGACACTTATTGGACCAATTCCAATGGCATTTTCATTGTCGGAACAAGAAAAGGGAGACGAGATGAACATATTTCAAGGGAAAACACCTCGACATAGACTGTTGGATAAGGACCCAGGTATTTCTTCCTCCCCTGATGGTTCTTTTCTACATAAACTTTCGACTCCTGCAAATATTTTGTCTTCGTCACCCATTTTTCCTCATCAGAGTTTGTTGTCTTCAATGGGGGGCGGGGGGGGTCATCTGAACTTAATGCACCAAATCCTCCCCCCATCTCGACACCCCCTGCCCGCGACATTTCCCTTGCTAGACCTTGGTTCACTGTCAAATCCCCCTCCTCTCTCATCCTAGGCTCCACCATCTCTTCCTCATCATAGTGTGCCTCCTTTAATGATATCCTCGGGACTTACCCCCCATCCCATGACATCCATGTCACATCCCCCCCAACCTTCAAATTATTTCTTCCATCCTCCATCCTCGCATAATTCTGTTGACAATGATTTGGAATTTACTCTTTTGAACCCAACCATGAATCTCTCTTCCCTGATGGTTCAAAAAGGAAAGGGCCCATCATCTCCTGTTATCAGCACAAACTTAGCCCAAAACGTTAATACCCACGGGGAGGTGGGAAGGGTTGTCATCTTCATCGGGGGATACAATCGAGTCACCAACTATTTGATGATTTGAATGGTGAACTACATGGTTTACACAATGTGCCAATCTTAGACTCTTCTTCCTCTAGGGACCTTAGAGAATATGTGCCCTTGGGACCAGGTTCATAATGAATAATATTTCTCTGAACATTTAAGGATTGGGGGATGCCTCGAAGAAACTCTCCTTTCGATTTCTTGTGAATACTATTTGACCGTTTATGATTCTCATTCAGGAGATGATGTATAATGTTGCTTGTTCCATTTCCCATTTTCTATCCATAGCTCCAAATTGACATGTGGTTGTTGTTTATTCCAGTGGACTGTCTAGGGGGCTGGTAGCACTATGGGATCCATATTGGGTTAACTTTAGAGCCCACAAATTCTTTGTCGGGATACTTCTTTCTATACACATTCGAGGTTTGGAGGAGAGAATTCACATCTGCAACATCTTTGCACCTTATGAGAATAGATACACTTTTTGGGATAGGATGGAGGCAAGTGATATAATGAATATTGGTTCTGTCATTTTTGGTGGGGACTTTAACACCATTTTAAACAATGAGGAGTTCTAGGGAAAAATGGTCGTGGAGACCCGAGGGCCATTGGACTGAATAATCTTTTTGAGGAGAACCAATTGATAGATATTTTCCCAGATCCAGTGGTGCCCACCTGACACAATGGAAGGAGTGGAGATTCTTATATCGGTGAGAGGCTTGACAAATTTTTGGTTCATAAAGGTTTATGTGAAGCTTTGGGGAATCTTAGGTCACATGTGGAACAATCCTATTTTTATGATCACTATCCAATCGTACTAAAATGGTGAACAAAGTTGATTAAAAGAGGGTTACCTTTCAAGTTCAATCAAACATGGCTTCAGGATGACTCTTTCATTAATATGGTCACGAATGTATGGAATTCATCTTTCAACTACGAACACAGATCGACCATGGGAAACATTCACAAAAAATAAAATTCCTTAAAAGTCGAGCTAGAAATTGGGAGAGGAAAAAAAGGATGCTTTATTACAGGAATTAAAAGTTTTGATCGCTAAGATCTGTGAGATTGGGGAGTTTTTTGCTACTCATACGCCATCCGAACAACTTTTGAATAGATTAAAACATTTGGAGACCAGGAAGAAGCACATTTTGGAAATCCAGGAAGTGACTTAGAGATTAAAAAGTAGATTTATTTGGATCCGGGAAGGGGACCAAAACACAAATTTTTTCATTGCTATGCAAATCAGCGGAGAAATCACAAAGCCATATGGATTATCACAGGGGCTAAGCATGACAATGTATACTCTGATGAGGAAATTCAAAGGGAAGCAGTCACATATTTTTAAAATTTGTTCAAAGCCAGGGAGGTGACACAATTTGAAGAGCTTCTATGGGGGGTGGAGGAATACCCCACTATGTTCTATGATGAGGCAAATGAGGCATTATACAAACCTGTCTCGATGGAAGAACTTCACTTTTTTCTTAATTCATTTGCTAGAGACAAGTGTTCGGACTCGGGTGGCTGGATGATGGAGATTTTCTTACACTTTTTTTATATTATGAAAGATGAATTACGGGTGATGGTGGGGGAATCTAGAATCAAGAGGTCCATTCTCAGAGCCATCAAATCCACCTTTATCGCTCTGATTCCGAAGGTCTCTTCTCCTTCCACTTTCTCGTATTTTCGGCCTATCTCCTTGTGCAACATCACATGTAAACTCATATCAAAGATCATTCTGGAGCAGTTAAAAGTCTCCCTTTCGACACACATGTATGGGGAGAAATTTGGGTTCCTTCCTAACTGATCCATTCATGATGTTATTGCTATTTATCAGGAATGTGTACACATTATTCAGACGAAGAAGCTCAAGGTCGTGGTGATGAAGATATATTTACAATGGGCTTATGACAATGTTGACTGAACCTTTCTTCATATTGTTCTATAGAAGATCGAACTCTCTATTCATATTATTAAATGGATCATGGTGTGTGTATCACACGCATGGTTGGCGATCCTCATAAATGGTCTCCCCACTATTTTTTTCAGGCTGGCCATGGATTGATATAGGGATGCTCTCTCTCACCACTCCTTTTCATTCTTGTCGTAGGCAAGATTAGTAGGAAGATAAACTAGGCAAATGCGGGTAGTTACTTTCGGGGTATTAAAATGAACAGTGAGGTTTATATTACCCACTTATTTTGTGTTGTTGATATATTAACCTTTGGCATGTTGTCTGTTGTTGAATGGGAAACTTTATTTCACATTTTTCGTCGTTTTGGTTTGGCATATGGCTTGAGTGCCAATGTTCATAAGTCGGTAGTTATTCATTCAAATGGAAATATTAAGAAGATTAAAAACGTTGCAGACACTTTTGGGGTTTATTTCAAACCACTTCAAGACGACTTCACATACCTAGGATATAGGCTAAAGCCAAATAATTACCGAGTACAAGATTGGTCTTGGCTGCTACAAAAATTTACGAAAAAACTAGGGTGTTGGACACATCAATCTCTCTCATTGGGAGGTAGATTCACGTTGATTCAGTCAGTTCTTCAAGATATGGCCATTTATTGGATGCACCTTTTTGCACTATCTTCCCGCATATGCAACGAGATACAATCTATAATGGCACATTTTTTGTCGTCAAGGCTAGATGGTAACTGAAAATTTCACCTGATAAAATGGGAAGACATCACCAGGCCAGGAGACATTGATGTATGGGGGATTATCAACATCAAAATATTTGGGAAATCTCTCCTCACAAAATCCATGTGGAGAACTTTTCTTGGTGAAGGCATTATACATAAAATAATCATTGGAAAATATCTAAAAGGTAAGCCTTTTTTCGGACTGGTTTCGCAGGGGATAAATAGGCATTAAAAATGGCTCATACATCTAGAGGAGTTTCCAGAAAACAAAAATACTCTTTCAACGACGCATTAGATGAGATTTTGGAGGGGGTAACCAAATCATGATTAGAAGAGATAGTATCATGGGTTTAGACTCGTATTATGGACTCTCGACAAACTTCTTGGAATATTTACACCAATGAGGTATTTTCTTATTGAGACAAGTGATTAATGGGTGACATGGGGCACATCCGACATGGATGGAGCCAACACAACTCGTCTTGATAGGTCATGATTAGGAGGAGCTCAAAATTTTCCTAAAATACATAGTTGTCAGAATGGTGTGGAACCTAAGTGACCACGTAGATCTCGTCGTCCTGAATCTGACACAACTCGTATCTTTCAAAATGGACACCATATGCTCCCAGAAACACGATTTGTTCACTTTGTCGAACAAGTAAAATTTTTGTAGATGGCTGACTGTGCATCTGTACTACCTAGGTGGCAAAAGTAATATTCTTAGAATATTCCCAAAATATTCTGTTGAATTGGTGAAGTCCTATTGATCCATGTGTTTGGGTTTGGGCCAATAAGGAGGTGACACGTGGCTAAGCCGGAGGCCGCCACTTGTCCTCCTAATGGCCGATTAAAATTTTGTATGGCAAGACAGGTCAGAGGCTGGGCTCGACCCTGCAACCTCCCACAGAACAGCGCAACAAGTTTCCAATCCATGTACGCCTTATGTCTTAATATAATGGAATCGGGTTAATGTTAAAGGGTTTATCCACCAAGGTTGGGGGTCGGGCGAACTTAACCGCCCCCCCATGTGACCACCTATCCACCTATCTCCAAAAACTATTGTAACCACCACGGTAACCATCACTGCTAGCCTAACCACTAGACCAAGCGACGTTATGTGAACACTTTCCCCAAGCCGCAGACAGTTAACGAAACTGCAACCGCCACTGTTAACCTCCAGACCAAGTAGCGTTATGTGAACACTTTCGCCAAGCCGTAGACAATTAGTGAAACTGCAACCGCCACCATTAACCACTAGACCCTAACCGCATCATGTGACCAATAGAGCTGAAATTTTTTATAACCACCGATGGGGTTATGGGCGGAATTAATCGTCCTACAATTGCACCCAGTGGTGGGCGAAATTTTCACCCAGTTAGTGCTTTTTGGGGCGAAATTGTAGGATCGGTGACAATTTTTTAGCAATTTGTGGACCAAATAGTGGTCTAACTAGGAGAGGTCATAACCTCTCCAGTTTTCAACCAAAGTGTTGGAGAGGTAAATCCCCTCTACGGATAGAGGCGATCCCTACTAGCCCAGAACGGGTCTAGCAACAATCAATCAATGCTACTATGCAAGCTCCTAGTTGCAATTAAAAAGTGGGTAATGAACACCTACTTGGATTCCAGTGCTATTGTTTGATGAAGAGATGCCGCTCTCACTCCTTTCTTCTGGTCGGTCATGATCTTCCACTATCCTTGTGGATGGACACCTGCACATGCAAAGAGAAAACAAACACAAGCGTGAAATCTAGTAAAAGCGACTATACATCAGTCAGAAAGGATGTAATTCACATTAACCATTACAAGACAAATGAGAATGGAACCATAACAGTAGTCATCTATCTTTTATTAAACAAAAACAAAGAAAGGTACAACCAATGTTCTGACGCTGAGTCCTTCTCAAGAGGGTCCAGCCAGCAAGTCTCATAAGCATTCACCCTTGGAGGTAGATCTCCCAAGACAAGCAACTCTCTCTCTCACACAAGGCAACAAGACTTCACAACCTTCCTTAAGCTCTCTAGAAATCCACACTTAACACACCAAATGCCTATTAGGAGCAGCACTAAAACACTATGAATTCCTCTATGTCAAAAACTATATCCAAAAACTAGCTGCTCATGGCAATGGTGGAGGCTTATATAGGAGAAGGAGTCTCC
>APFE030746528.1:97476-131088 GCA_000404065.3 Pinus taeda
CTCCGTCAAAAGCGGTGAGATTCGGTGCGACAGGTACAAGCGATGGGGAACCCAAAGCCTGCCAAGTAGTAACGGGCATAAGACTAATCGATGCTCCTTCATCTAACACAATGCCAGGCAGCGCCATATGGGAGGCATAGGCGGTGACCCAGAAAGGCACATGGGATGGAAGGGGAGGGGTAGTCAAACGACTCCAATCGAAGGAAACGACCGAACTACTTGGTGGGGGAACCATATGGTTGCCCCCCTGCTCGGAAGGAACCAAATCAAAATTCTCCGGAGAGGTTGGTATGGGAAAACCATTATCAAGCTTAGGAGAATTTGATGAGATGAGAAGAATATGGGAATTTGGCTCTTCTGAAACAAAGTGGTCGACAGGAGGTGAAATTCGGTCGACACTCTTTCTGACCAATGGTTGGTCTGGAACAGACTGGACACAGCCAGGTTCGAGAAGAGGGGCCTGGACAAGAGGAGAATGTGAACCAATCTCATTGTAAGGAGGCGAATGATCTGCAGCTGCAGAAAGGCGTTGATATCCAACAGGGAGTTGGGGCGAGGGAGTTGGGAGACTTTCCAAAACAGTGGAGGCTTTATCCATGAGTGGACAAAGGTGAAGATGATGATTGCCTTCACAAAGTCTGTAGGGGATTCAAATCTTCCCTTTTCCCTTGCCATTCCCAACTGATGAGGTAGCATCGCCGTGAGCCTCAGTGGACGATGAGGGGCGGGCCTGATCACGAGACCACACTTCTAAGATCCTGGGAATACCAGGACAATAACGAAGAAGATGGTCCTCCTTGCATAATCGACAAGGAAACTTAACCTTCCGCGGAGGGGCGGAAGGGGGCCCGACTTCAGGTGTATTCGAGGGAATAACAGTTGTGCTTGTAGCCTCTCCCTTAGGAGACTTCTGCTTCTTATTGTTGTTCTTCTTCTTCTTAGCCACCTGGTTATTCGAACCGAGACGTTCACCAAGTGAAGTACGAGAAGAAGACGTAGAAGTAGGCGTCGAAGGGGAGAGGTCCATGTTAGGTTCAACATGATGTTGTTCAGGTGGAGGGACTGATGGAGTATCAGCTGACATGGTAGGGACCAAAGAGGTTGAAAACAACCAAACAGGCAACCCGACAGTTAACCCTGGAAGGTATAACTTCGCCATATAAGGAGCACCAACATTCCCAAGAGGAGGGAAATGACTAGGATTCCCATCAGGAGGGGACCTTGGGTTGGTGAACCCTGGAAAAGTTGCCATAGTAACAAGAAACCTACTCAAGCTAACGCACACAAGATCTAACCAGGTAATGTTATCGCAGCCGAATAAATCTTTAAGACACAGGAACTGAACTTCACCTTTTCATGTTTCGAGAGTCGAGAAAAGGACCAAAAGATGACTCTAGTCTCCTTCAAACGTTTAATGAGCACGGAGTGACAAGACGCTCACTTACACCTTTTCTTTTAGGGAGTCCGAAAAGGATCAAAAGTGACTGCTCTGGAGATTCTAAGCAAAGGGTTTACCAAGCAATCCATAAAACTGCTTATACACCTTGGCAATCGTATAAGAACCAAGGACTTTTTGTATTGCAGTCAATCTTCCCGAATGTTGTGTTCGGTGCGTTACGGCTCACAAGGCGGCAAACTCGGCTTCCTATGGATAAAGGATGCAAACCTAGTGGAGTCTCCCCATATATACGCGACGGTACATGGGAGCCCAAATCCGTGCTAGACCACAATTGAATCACACCAGGAGGAATCACCCAACCTTAATGCGAAAGCAAGAGTGACTAGGTTTAACGACTCAGGAGCACGTCTCTAGCCTAGACCTCTAGATATTTGCGTTAAGTTCCAATGCGTTTTTAGGTAAATTCGGTTTATTTTACGGTTGATCTTGAATTAAGTTTCGATTTCAGGTCCTACCGTATGATCTCTCACAATTACTTAGATGCAAACTACATGCCAAAGAACATCATTTCGTTCGATGAATTCTAACTATGAGAAGGTTAGGAATTTTTAAATCAAACAAAATGAACTCAGGCAATCAAACAATCTAATGCAGCTAATGGCAAGGAAACGAAACCTTTCTTTTGAAAACACAAATCAACGAAATGCCCTTTTTCCTTTTTAACTATTGAACGCAAAAGATATTAGTTTGATTTTCTTTTCAATGGCACAAAGCACTTAAAATGAATTTTGAGAGACAGCGACACCAAGCAAACGGAATGAAATCACTCAATGAAAACACAACAAAGTTCCCCAAGACACCAAAACAGTTTTCCAAATCAAAAGAAAAACTAAGGCTTATGAGCTATGTGATCTAAGCTCAGCAAGACAAAAAGGAATTCAAACAAGGAGGAAGCTAATCGCTTGGAACACAACCAAAACACTTTCAACAATCACCTAGCAAATGTGAAAAGCAATCCAAAGTTGGCTGGTCAAACAAGAAAACAAGATCCCACGGAAGGCTTGACACACACATGGCCACTAGATGCCCTAGGGCTAGGGTGCGAAATCAATAGAGAAAAGCAAACACCCGGAGGATGGGAGTTAAAACCAGTCAAACAGGGATTCAACACATTCCAGCAACTGTAAAAGTCAAGGCAAAATACAAACCGAGCAGCGAAAGCGAAGAGGAAGGTTTTGCAAAACCGAAAAGCAAGCAATAAACGAACCCTTGCGGAACAAGACTTCGCAAGCAAGTATCTCAGAGTTCAGACAACATAAATCAAGTCATCAACCAGGTGGAAAGAGCAGGGGATAGTCAAACCAACAGGTTCAGGAGGCAAAATTGAACAAAATTCAATTCTACAGGATCAACGCGGGTGACCCTCAGCAACTAAGCGCTGACCAGACAACACGCGTAGCAACTTTGCGCTGTCAGCGCGGAAAGACACAGATTAAGGGCGCTGGCTCGAAAACAAGGTCAGCGCGACTGTTAAACGCACAAGCGTGATGATAGTGAAGTCAAAGAAACAGATACGCGATGTCAGCGGGACTGTTCTGATATAAACCGCGTTGAGGCTAAAAAACAGGCAAAATCAAACCAAAAGCTTCCAGACCAAGGTAATAGCTTTTAAAACAATTAAGGCATTTCCCAGAGTGGACCAGGAAATAAAAAACAGAGAACTAATCCCCAATCTTTGACAAGAGAATAACAATCAAACTCAAAACAAGGGTGAACAACAAAAGACACAAGCAACGTCCCCAGCGGAGTCGCCAAATTGTTGGAGAGGTAAATCCCCTCTACGGATAGAGGCGATCCTACTAGCCTCAGAACGGGTCTAGCAGCAATCAATCATGCTACTTACAAGCTCTAGTTGAATTAAAAGTGGGTATGAGCACCGTCTTGGATCCAGCGCTATGTTTGATGAAGAGAGCCAGCTCTCACTCCTTTGCTCTGGGTCGGATTCACGATCTACCACTATCCTCGGTGGATGGACCCTGCACACTGCAAAGAGAAAACAAACACAAGCGTGAAAATCTATAAAAAGATATACATCAGTCAAAAAGGATGTAAATTCACAGTTACATTAATGAAGAATGGAACCATAACAGTAGTCAATACTATGCTTTTATTATCAAAAACAGAGAAAGGTACAACCATGTTATGAGATATATGAGATCTTCTCATAGAGGGTCCAGCCAGTAAAGTCTCATAAGCATTCACCGCTTGGAGATAGATCTCCGCAAGACAAGCACTCTGCTCTCTCACACAAGGCAACAAGACTTCACAACTTCTTAAGCTCATCTAGCAATCACACCTTACAGCACCAACTGCCTATAGCAGAGCAGCACTAAACTGATTATTAGTCAAACTATATCCAAAAACTATATAGTATAGGCAATGGAATAAGGAGGCTTATATAGGAGAAGGAGTCTCCATGAATGGTGGAAGGATAAGCTTATCTCGCAGAAAGGTGGCTCATATGACGACAGACATGCCATAGAAGGGAGGGCGACATTCACAAGGCCAACAACCAGGTCTGGAGTCATCTGGAAGGCTGGCTGTTAGAACAAACTCGCCCAAACAGGATCAGCACGGGTGTATAATTGGACTGGCGTGCTGACGTCGCATCTCAATAACGGGGGAAGCTATGTCAGTGCGACTTAATACAAACAGAGGATGCGCTGGCTATGAAATTCGACCAGCGCGGGAAACCCGTGTGCTTCCACGCTGGCAGCGCATCAGTTGCACTAGAAGCCGCCAGTTAGCGTGGTTATTTCAATAACAGTCGCGATGATCAAATTTGGCATAGAGGGTTATTTGGCCAATTCAGAGAGCATGAGCATGATGGATTTGATTTCATGACACAGTAGGGAGACTGATAGGGAGACAATGACAAATTACTGTGTAACACAAAGTGGGTGCAAAAAGAGGCTAGATGGCCATTTTTGGATATTCTGGATTCATTGGAGCAGGTTTCAGGATCAAAGGAGCACTTCTAGATAGGCTTTTTGCAAATTTAAGCCTATGGGTGCCATGGTCAACCAGAGTGTTGATTCAATTTATGGAGGAGTTTGAAGATGGAGATGACCTTGCAAGGGTTTTCCAACCTCAATGTGCTTTCTGCAACTGCCATTACATCAGTGTTGTAGCTTTTATTCCTCTTTTCTCTATATGTGTTTTGGAGAAGAGACTTGTTTATGTACTTCAAGTGGATTGTGGTACTGTTTATGCTCTTTGAAGTTGGATTATAGGGTCTTAGTGTAAGATTCATATGCTTGTTGAAAGTTTACATGTTTGACTATAGGTTAACATGTGTATGGAGTGGGAACTCTTGCAGAAGTTGTTTCTTTGAAGGAGAAACTAGTCATTCCATTTCAGCAGTTTATGTACTCTTCTTTTCTAGACATTGAGCATAATGAGAAGGGGTCATGCCTTTAGAGTTGATCCAAGGAGATGTAGCTCAGGAGGGGTGAACTCTTTTACCAATGGCTGGTGTATTACTGATTTATGCATGCTTCCATTCAGTTTTTTGATTTCATGTTTAAAGTTTTTCATGAAACTAACTTAAGAAAACACACATATAAACTCATGTTTTTACTTTTTATTTTGGAGTAGAAACCTCAAGCACATTTTTATATTCTGATGAGGATCCTAGCATAGAAATCTAATATTCCAAATTTATATCAGGTCATTTCGCCTGGATTTGGAATTCTTTCATAAAAAAACTAAGGGATGCTATATTTTATCGAAGATCAGGTGGATACCCCCTCACTTGGGATGACAGTCTACATAACCACTCTGTGGTGGTGGCAGAATGTTATAGACATTTTTCTCAACAAGGTTTCGAATACGCCCCATGATCCTGGTACAAATAAATCTAGAAATCATCTACGCATTTGAAAGTCATCCTATTTTGTTGGCTGGTATGTCGAGATTGCATTCTTGCTTGGAATAACTTGTGCAAATGCAGTTTTTTGTGCCAGGTTGCTATGTCTTATTCAGTGCAAGTGAAGAATCAATATCTCACATGTTCCTTCATTGTAACATTGCTTTACATGTTTAGTCTATTATAATTTCTTCTTGCAAGTTACATTTCAGGATATTTTTATCTATTGAGCACTTTCTAAGATGGAGAGTTGTCGGAGGTGGTACTAACTCCTACATTCCCCTGTTCATATTTTTGGAAATATGGAAGGCGCGCAACCACTGCATTTTTCGTGGTATTATTATATGCGTACACCAAATATGTGCAAAATTTATTTCATGGCTGAAGCACATGGAACCGAAGTGCCCTCGCATCTGAGACATGTCCAGGAGTCTCACACACCCTTGCATTACTCTGTCGGTGGGATAATTTGATGGTGTGGCACAGTGAGGAAAATGTGGTTGTGGGTGATGGATTCGTATTGATGAGAAAATTTGTTACAAACTGCATTGGTGAATAGGGAACATAAAAAACACCAGGGCCGAGATGATTGCGCTTTGGGGATTGTTGTGGTTTGCTAGAGAAGAGGGGATACCAAACATTAATATTTTTAGAGATTCAAATAACATAATCGATGGCTTCATTGGTGTTTCATGCTTTGACCCTCCGGATCTACGGTGATGGAGGGATCGAATCAAGGCTTTTCTTTGTCTTTTTGGAAGCTATACCATGACACATATTTACAGGGAATCTAATAAAGTTGCAGATGGTCTCTCAAAAACGGGATTGCATGATTTAGAAGGCTTCATGTTCTACTGCTCCATCACTAAAGGCAACATGTGGGAAGAAGGTAAAAACGACATTTCGTAGATGCAGAGGTCATTTGGCTTTAAGCTTTTCTATATAGGACAACTACGGCCTTTTTATTTTGTTGTGAAGCTTTCTATGTGGACATATTAGGCAACAATTTGTATATTTTTTTGAAATCTCAGAGGTTTTTCTAGACTCTGATGACTTTATATTAGAATTTTATCTACAATGTCTGAAGAAGATACTCTTAGTTCACTAATTTATCAAGGATTATGCACAAGAATATATGTAACTGGTTCTCATGTATAATACATACACTAGTTAGTTTTTTTCTTCTGACAAAAAAAACAGAATAAAATAAATATATATTCAAATTTGAAATGAAAAAGAAAACTGTTATAGTTTGTCTATATGTAATTTTGTGAACAAAATAAAAAATGTTGGATTTTGTCAAAGATCAGGTGGAGACTCCCTCAGTTGGGATGAAAGTCTACAGAACCACTATGTGGTGGTGGTAGAATGTTATAGACATTTTTCTCAACAAGGTTTCGAATACGCCCCATGATCCCGGTACAAAGAAATCTGGAATTCATCTACGCCTTTAAAAGTCATCCTATTTTGATGGATTGTATGGCGGGATTTCTTTCTTACTTGGAATAACTTTTGCAAACATGGTTTTATTGGGTCGAGTTGCTACATCTTATGTCATGTGAGTGAAGAATCAATATCTCACCCATTCCTTCGCTGTAACAATGATTTACATGTTTGGTCTATTATACTTTCTTCTGCCATGTTACATTGCAAGATATTTTTATCTATTGAGCATTGTTTGATATGGGGAGATGTCGAAGGTGGTACCAACTCCTACATTCCCCTGTTCAGATTTTGGGAAATTTGGAAGGCACACAACCCTGTATTTATTTTTCATGGGTTGCTTATCCGTGTACACCAAATATGTGTAAAAGTTATTTCGTGGCTAAAGCACTTGGAACCAAAGTGCCCTCGCGTCTGAGACATGTCCAAGCATCTCACACACCCTTGCATTACTTTGCTGGCGGGATACTTTGATGGCGCAGCATAGCAAGGAAAATGTGGTTGTGGGGGATGGCTTTGTATTGATGAGAAACTTGTTACAAACTGCATTGGTGAGCTGAGAATAGAACAAACACCAAGGCTGAGATGATTACCCCCTAGGGCTTGTTGTGGTTTGCTAGCGAAAAAGGGGATACAAAACATCAATATTTTTTGAGATTCAAATACCATCATTGATGGATTCATTGGTGTTCCATGCTTTGACCCTCCGGATCTGGGATCTACGGGGATGGAAGGATCGAATCAAGGCTTTGCTTTGTCTTTTTAGAAACTATACCATGACACATATTTACAGAGAATCTAATAAAATTGTAGATGGTCTCTCAAAAAAAGGGATTGCATGATTCAGAAGGCTTCATGTTCTACTCTTCCATCACTGAAGGCAATAGGTGGGAAGAAGGTAAAATCGACATTCCATAGATGTAAGAGTCATTTGGTTTTAAGTTTTTCTGTATATGACAGCTATGTTTTTATTTATTTATTTTGTTGTGAAGTTTTTCCTGTGGACATATTAGGCGGCAGTATCTATATTTTTTTGAAATTTCTGAAGTTTTTTCTGACTCATGACTTTATATTAGAATTTTATCTACAATGTTCAAAGAAGATACTCTCAGTTGACTGATTTATCAGGGATTATGCACAAGAATATATGTAGCTAGTTCTGTGAAGGATTCACTAATTTATGCCTATTTTGTATCCATCTGCATGCTCCCGTGCAAAGTGAATGAGTCCACTTATGTACCAAATGCTTGAAGGAGCGACAATTAGATCAACTGGCATTACACGGCCTGCGTTGAGGAAAGATATCACTATATTGGTAAAATAATGTCACATCTTAAAATATAGTTTGACAACCGTCGATTTTCTCTTTACCACTAATTTTAATTGCTTTTCCTTTAGCAGCTCTCAACGCATCTGGCCCAAAATTTCCTTTATTTTATTTTCTAGCCTTCAAACTCCTTTAGAATATAATTTCCAGCGTGTTGCGAGGAACTCCTAGGCTATTTGTAATTGGGTAGGAATTAGAAACGCTGAGGATTTAGCAGAGAGAGTGGCTCCTTTAGGGATAAGAGCGGGCTATCGAAAAACAAAAAGGGTAAGAGGTTTCACCTGGAAATAAAATTTTTGTCGACTGACTCGCCAAGTGAATCATGTATAAAGGGAGAATGAAACTACATAGAAGGTCACCGCTGGATGTAGAGCCGAACTGTGAAAACGATAAAGATAGCGTTGAAAATATTATAAAATGGAAGTTGGATATATGTTCCTCTTACGTTTGCCATTTTGATAAAAGAGAGTTTTGAAAAGGATGTAAGAAAGAACGATACGTTAGTCGATGAGCTTAGCTTTTCAAAAGTATAAAAAGAATAAAAGAAAAGTAAAAGACGTCAGAAAGAACGATATGTTTATTGATTAGCATAGTTGTTCAAAAGTTTTCCAAAAAAATTTGCGAACCAATACATATATTTTTCACAGTCAAAGTTTACATGAGTCCAAAGTTATATTTTCACATAATGATAAAAAAAACCTAAATGGAGATAGTTGGAGCGCACTCACTCTATCTTGATATTACCATCAAAAGTTATAAACAACTTTCTATTAAAAACATAATATTTTATTTAATATATTGATTTATGGCCATGGTTTGTCATTACTAGGTCAATACCACAACCATTCACTCTAGAGGGGAAAGTAAAGTTCACTAGTTATTTTTTATTTATTTAAAATCTGATTAATTAGTTTTTAATATTTTAAGAAGTAATTGATTTTTAATACGATAAAATTGATATTAATTGAGTCAAAACTAAAATAAAATGAGATATGTTTTTTTTTGTTTTTTGTTTTGTTTTATTTTGTTTGTTTGTTTTTGTTTGTTTGTTTTTTTTTTTTTATTATGATGGGAAATCTATCATCACTCAGTTGTGAAATCACGAGTGAGGACAACCATCACTAGCATCATCATTATTCAAGGAATACCATTGAGTAACCACACACCTCGAATTACCCGCTAGTGGTTCATATGAGGGGAATTTCACTCTTTTGAGATGCTTCTCGGCCTTTAACACGTCCAAGGAAGAAGAGTTCTTAGCCAAGTAGAAGCAGTTTAAAAGCACACTCATCATAAAGGGTTTTTATCTCCACAAACATAAACAATTAAGAGTTTTGATTGGCTTTTTATTATGTAAAAAAGTAGTAGTAGTAGTAGTAGTAGTAGTAGTAGTAGTAGTAGTAGTAAGTATATATATATATATATATATATATTTTAGTTCACAGATACTCGAGTCAGTGGGTAGTCGCTACGTCCACGATTGTTTAACACTAAGTGGACCCCACCCGAAGGGGATCAATACCCCTTGGCCTATTTACTGACCTGACACCAAGATATTTCGGGAATTGACCCTGTGACCTCTCGATTGGCGATGCACTGATTTGACCGATTGAGCTAACTCTTGGGGCTTATAGTTTTTTTATTATTCTCAATAAAGAATCATGTTCAAGAATCTTCTTCTTTGAAACATAAATAAAAAATAAATATTACAATTGTCTAATTTAAAATAATTGTTTATACTAGTTTTAATAATTAAGTTCATTGTGCTCTTAGCCATTTTCATTGGCATTCTTCCTAGGGTTTTGCCTTCAAGGGCTATTTATTCTCAATTTTTTTACCCTTTACCTTGGACATTGAAAAAAATGGTCATCATCATAACCAAATATCCTCTTCACTCTAAATAGTGGGTATCATGTTTCCATGCTCGTAGATTTCTTCATGCAAATAAATCAATAACCTCACACATGCATAGGGATGGTCCCTGTGTCTATTGAGCTTTTGCAACCAAACTAACATAATAAAGAAAGTGATTCAATATGCATTAATGTTGCTTGGACTTCTCTTTGCAGTAATGCATAAACCAATACTTATAATCCAATGTCAATATGTCATGAAACACCTTTCGAAGTAAATTCAAGGGCACATGGTATTTTTCTCACCTCTAGAATGTACTAGGATAGGTATTTAATGACACGTGGACATATGGACTATAAGTATTGGTTTACGTATTACTGCAAAGAAAATTCCAAGAATTAATGCATCTTGAATCCCTTTCTTCATTTGTTAGTTTGGTTGCAAAAGTCCAACAGACATGGGGACCATTGCTATGCATGTGTGAGGTTATTGGTTTATTTTCACGAGGAAATCTACAAGCATGGAAATATGACACCCACTATTTAAAGTCAAAAGGAGAACTGGTTACGATGATGACCATTTTTATTCAATGTCCAAGGTAAAGGGTAAACAAATTGAGAGTAAATGGCCCTTGAAGGAAAAACTCTAAGAATAATTCCAATGAAAATGGCTAAGAGCACAATGAACTTAATTCTTAAAACTAGTAAAAAGAAAATTTAACCATATTGATGACTAAGTTTTGCAGATCTTGGCACTTTGAATAGTGCAATTCATCAAACCCACCACCAACAACTCTGACCTAGTCAATGTAAACTTTTCCAAGAACCCCTAAAGAAGGAAGTTGGGAAGCAGTCTCACACACCATATTCGAAGAGATGGACTATGATTTTAATCCACAATCACTCCTATAATCCTCACAAGCACAATTCTATTATACTCTTGTGAAGTATCCAGAAAAGTGGCATGAAGCCCTCCAAATGCCATCAAAACCCCAAACCTTTGAGAAAATCCAAAAGCCATATCTGGTTTGAACTCCCCAAGAGACTTTGATAGCGACAAAGCCAATATATGTGGCCATGACAACCTTAACACCATTGGTATGTGCATTACAGGCAAAATAAAAGGAATCCCGACCTACCCTTCAGTTCCAGGATACTATACCATAACCCCACATACATCCTTGGAATTACAGTAATCAAAATCCTTCAAAAAAACCTTTGATACCTTCATGTTAAGGGCTCCTACTGGAATCAACATGGATTTCGCTATAATATTCCTTTCACCGAGATGAGAAACATTGGACATGGGAAATTTTGTGAGATTTGTAGCCATTATTTGGAAAATCAATAGTGGCTTCAACCTCCCCTAGGCAATCTCTGCCAAACCAATTTTTTGTCTAGCTCTTTGAAGTTTTCCTCTGAGTTGTATTGACTCAACTAGTGAAAGAAATGGTGTGAAAACTCATCCACTTTGTCTTCACAATTTCCCCCACCCAACATCACAACATAATAAACCACCAATTCCCTCAATAATCAAAGAATTAATTAAGGAATTGTATAAATTTTGTGGTCATTTAGTTATTTACCTGTGTAATTTTCCAAGGCATCTTACTCCATGCATAACCAAATGCCACAATGGAAAATTTCCATAACTAAGTGAGCAACCATTGAAGAAGAAGATTGTTCTTTGTAATCATAGTCCCAAATACAATCATCTAAATATCTCATTCGAAATCCTCCTTTTCTCCGCATTAACTATGTATTAGTTCATACATTATGATCAGTCGATTCCTTCCCATTTATTTCATTGCACACCAAAAATTTCACTCAACATTGCAAATATCAACTCAATTGTTGACGTTGTTGGTGTTGTCATCTCAACTTCTCCTACGTCCATCATACACCAGCATTATGGCTTACAAAATCCCAAAAAATCTCTCGCCTTCTATGACATGTTAGGTTGCATCATCAATGTCACCTTATGGGACGTGTAATTCCATTCTTAATGGGATGAACTTTCTGACCTTGCCACATCAAAATCCACTCCATTCCTTCTAATCAAAGGGGATCATGTCATTGATTTAAATGGAAGGACTATTGGAACTATCCCCACAGCTTGTCTTCTTATAAACCCAGATATTGTTGAAACACACCAATTCCAGCAATGGTTTTAGGAAAGAGGTCCCAATGCATCCTTTCCTTCACTGAGTCAAACATACACAAATTTCTCTAACATGACTATCAAAACAAAAATAATCTATAAACTTGTTGCAATGTACCACTATGAAAAAGTGCCATGTATTGTCGTTTTTGCTACTACTACAACAATTAACATGGAAGATTTTTACTTCCTTGCATGCCCCCTTCACATTCATGGGATGAAATGGATGGAAAAGGTTGTCCAACAATCCAAAAACATGTGGTTTTGCATGAAATGAAATGGTCCCTTCCTTGAATGTGACTACCGCTATGTACTTCATCTTGAATTGCATGACCACACTAGGATCTTGAAAATGCCATTGCTTTCGATGATACTACAACTAAACTCTTAGATGCAACAAAAAAGGACCTTTTCCTCCTTTTAAGGAAGCTAGAATTCATCCAATACATTTCCACCAAGATCAAATGTCATCATTTACTTTTCACCCTTTCTATTAAGTTAGACACTTTCAACATCATTGAACACCTCCGCCCAACCCTTATGCACTTTGATTTATGTTCAAAGTTTATTTCACACCTTTTAAGAAAACCCAAATAAATTGAACTCCTCTATTATTTACCTTCTACCTACAGGGATTACCATTGTTCGAGACATTTATGTTAGTGTAACATTCTTCTTAAATTTAACCTCTTGCTATATCCTTTAGAATATATATAGAAACTCAAGTTTTGTTTGTATTTCATTTTCCATATATTTCTCTTGATTATTTCCTTCCACATTCCCCCACTCTTCCTATCGGAGTTCCTTTGCACCTCTCGGTGCAATTGCTAGTTTAAAATAATGATACATTTTGAAATAAAAACAGAGAACGTGTAAGAGGCTCTAATGGAAGGTTTTTGGTGTGAAGCGAACTGTTTAAATGTTTTGGAATAAAATGAAACAAAACCATTCCATTTCAATAGGCTTAATTCTTGTCATATGTTTAACCTATGGAAAAATAAAGTTACGCACTATTTTTTAATAAAGTGAAGATAGAAGTAGATTAAAAAAAAAGCATGAAAAACCATTTACATATTTTCTATACTATCCATTGGATCATGTATTAGATGAGTAATATTCCTAGATTATCAAATTTGTTTCATTCATAATTTAAAATTTTGAAATTCCTCAAGCCCAATTTCCATATAAACCACCCCTTCCTGTAATGAATGATTTTTTTTTCTTCTTCCTTACTTTTATAATTTGACCTTAAAAATTGCTTCTTCCATAAAAACTTCTCTTTTTTTCTTCTCCCATAAGGCTTGGAGAAACTTGGTCATATTTCATAGCTTTCTGCCATGCTAACATCCTTAGTTACAAGACTATATTTTTCATAGTTTATATGCATACCCATTTATAGAGCTGGCTTTGGATTAATTAATTATAGTGGCTCCATAATCTTACAATCCCTTCATATTATTAGTCTCTATCAAGGCATGACTTTAGCAACATATTTGCTTGTTGACCACTATTAGTTTAGCATTGACCAATGCAACTTTAATGTTTAACTTTGAATATTAAATATTTATTTTTAAATATTATTAAAAAAACTAATCTTCAAACATTTGATTGGATCATAAGTTGAAGGTATTATTGTAGCCTTAGCACAAGATAAGCACATATTTTATGTCATAATTTATGGATATTTTGACACTTACTGAAAAATTATTCGAATGGTGCCAAATGATGTCATAAGAATACAAAAGAGCAGATAATTTTGTAGTCATCTTCCGAGCCACATAAGGGCTCAAAGCCTACATCAGACCCTCTCCATTAGAAAGTGCTCAGGACAAGATTTCTAATGATATTTGGAAGTCCAAAAATGGACTCTTGGATCAAAATATATGGTCTGCCGAATTTCAAGGATTGAAGCCTTAGGAAGGAATATCAAAGGTCTGATACATCAGAGATCACATATCATAGGTCCAGTGGCCTTGGAGGTTGACAGTCACACATCAACGCATCAGGCATATCGACAATCACAACATTAGAGAATCAAGGATATTGGCGCATCACATATCGAAGGTCCTGCATATCGAATCATCGGCACATCAGGCATATCAACAATCGGAGAATCAGAACTTCTTCAGGTGACAACCTTTAAAAAGTTGTGATATGGGTGAAATGACCCTACAATATGATTTTGTTATCTCTCGTTCTCCATTTTTCTTCTTCAATTTATATCAACATTCCTCTTATTTTCTTTCTGAGAGATTGAATGGTAAATTTTGCTCGATAGGAATGGTTCTCCTTTTATGCATGTCATTCTCATTAATATGATTATTGGTTTTCATAGAGAGTAGTATTCCTCCCAGAGAGAGCACTTACCTCCCAAAAACCCTTCCCCAAACATAATAACTTCTTTTCTACCCAAGTGAAGAGAAAGGGGAAATAATTTTATTTGAACTTTTCATTGTGGCATGAAAGTAGGAGTACGAGGTGGTTAAAATTACTAAAGAAACTCATTTTTTTACTCCTCCTTACCATCCCACCCTCATAGTTTTATTAAAAAGAAATTTATCCTTTTAATGAACCAATAGTACCATCAAAATAAGATTGTTGACCACTATTAGTTTAGCATTGACCAATGGAACTTATAATGTTTAACTTTGAATATTAAATATTTATTTTTAAATATTATTAAAAAAACTAATCTTCAAACATTTGATTGGATTGTAAGTTGAAGGTATTATTGTAGCCTTAGCACAAGATAATCACATATTTTGTGTCATAATTTATGGATATTGTTGCCACTTACTAAAAAATTGTTTGAATCGTGCCAAATGATGTCAAAAGAATGCAAAAGAGCAAAGAAGTTTGCAGTCATATTCCAAGAAACATAAGGAATCAAAGCCTACATCAGACCCTCTCCATTGGAAAGTGCTCGAGACAAGCTTTCGAATGATATGTGGAAATCCAAGAATGGACTCTTGGATCCAAAGATATGGTCTACTGAAGTTCAAGGATTGAAGCCTTAGGAAGTAATATCGGAGGTCCGAAATATCAAAGATCACATATTGGAGGTCCAGTGGCATTGGAGATTGACGATCGCACATCAGAGCATCAGGCATATCAGCAATCGCAACATCATAGAATCAGGCATATCGATGCATCACATATCGAAGGTCATGAATGTCGGAGCATCGTAACATCAGTCATATCGACAATCGGAGAATTGAAACTTCTTCAGGTGACAACCTTTAAAAAGTTGCGATATGCGTGAAGCGTCGATAGTGTTAAAAACCATCGGGAACACCAATAAAGGATTAACAAATGGTTTCATCATAAAACCAAATATGGGCAGGTTCTTTTCTGTCTCCTCTAGCAATACATGTGGAAGCATAAGATTGGCTCCGATATTGTAACACCCTCCTCCCACATTTACCCAACCAACCGGCCAGTCAGGGTAAACATGCAACAAGAGGCCACTATGATATGATTCAACCTCTGAAGTCATGTTAAGGAAGTGGAACCGACCAAAACACACCATAGAGACATTAGTAATCAGCTACAAGACCCTCAAGAACCAATCCAATACATTAGACAACTTGCCTTGGGGTCCTATTGAAATTTTGGACAATTTAAGGATAGTTTCTCCCATGTTATAAGCATGAGTGTGACCAAAAACCCAAAGTCGCTCTCACAGGCTTGCCTACCAGTGGCCAATGACAAAAATTATCAGTGCTATGCCAATGAATTTGGGATTTGAGCCACGTTTTCAGGCCCAAAGCCCAAGTCACTGCCCAGAATTGAACCATCTCTTCATATCAGTAAAATAACATGGAAATGACAATACTAAAGCAAATACTTGTTCAAGACCTCGACTGGACCCCTACTAGCCATGGCAGACATTTTGTCAAAATATTGCAAATGTGTAATCTATAGGTGTAATTAACAGTTCTGAGCATAGGGGTGTCATACTTCGCTGAGAATTGCTAAGAACTATTCATGCCTCAACACATCAACTTCCATTGCATCCATTAGGTCATAGATACATCGATCATTCAATTACAAGTAAAAACATGATGAGAGCCACACATGGTTGCTGTCATAAAACACATACATAACCAACTTAATAGCAACATAAATATTCATGAAAGTACAACCATATAGACCACATACAATCGATCAAAATTCTCATAGAAATACGAGGAGAAATAAATTTTCATTAATGATGCAAAATCTAAACCGGGGATGGGACTTCCACATTCCACCCGACCATAGAATGGTTCCAAATCTCTCTTCAGCCATTCACCCTCATGCCATATTCCAAGCATGAATGTGGGATCTCATAGAACACATCAATCAAAACTCATTGAGGGCTTCCAGAGGCCATCCACCTCCACCCATAAAATAGTGATTCCACGTCATAGTTAGACATCACAAAACCATCATTAGATTGGTCTCCATCCAAGCCTTCTAGGGCTTTGAGAGTATTTGTTCCAACCAAGGCTTCTAGGACTAGTAACTCAACCTATAGTTGCCGTCGGGCTTCCAGACCGTTTGTCCAACCAAGGCTTCTAGGGCTAGTAACTCAACCCACCAAGGGCTTCCTGAGCATTTGCCCAACCAAGGATTCTAGGACTAGTAACTCAACCCAAGCTATTACAGGGATTCCAAAGCATTTGCCTAACCAGGGCTTCCAATAACTAATAACTCAACCCAAGCTAAGGAAACACGAGAACCAACAAAAAAACAATGAAAGTAAACTCACAATAACCATGGCTATCCAGGAATGGCAAGGCTAGGTAATCCATTGTCAATCCAAGCAATCCTCCATGCCAATGACAAATCACAACCAAGAAACCACATGCATGTGCCATGCATTCCAAAACTGGTGAAGGAAACATACATGTAACTTAGTACCTGCAAGAAAATCTGATGTAGTTGCTGATCCCGATGCCTTCTTGCACTTTCCTGCTCTTCCTTTGCCTTCTTGCTCCAAAAATCCAAGTATGCCACACCCACCAAGAGTGCTCCAAGAAAAATCTAAGTCTCTAAGGGTATGAGAGAGAGAGATAATAATGAGAAAGCTCCAAAACTAAATTGACAAAAAGGTTACCAACTGATCCTCTGAAGCCTTTTTATGAATGAGGTCTCTATTTTCTTCGTTTTCCATTATTTTCCTTCAATTTCCTTCTCACATGAAACCTGTGACCTTTCACCTCCTTTTTCTCCCAATTTCCATTATTTTCATAAATAATTGTGCCAAAAATGCCATTTTGCATTTCCAAAGCCTTAGCCATTGCCTTTGCCATTTTTCTTAGCCATAAGCAATCACAAGTGATCCCCATCACTAGTATTCTGCTCAACATTCAACTTGGAATAAGTGTCCCATCATCTATGGTTATTATTTTGCCTTTATTTACTTTTATTACATGGAATGTTCACCAGGGTTGTTATAGAACCCTCCCCCTTAGGGGAACACCGTTCTCGGTGTTCAACAACACCTATAACCAAAAAATTGTTGTAAGCAAAATATACTGCCAATGGAGCTTTATAACTTAGCTTGATGTAGTATTTACAATGATCATCCTGTTGAAAGCAAACCAACATAATAACATGACATCATAACAACATACTGCATAATAGAGACTTATAACACAACTCGTGGCGGTATTTACATCCATATGCATATGTACCTAAACCAACATCATCAAAACATATACCAAAACATATAACACGAACGACATCAAAACATCAAGTAAAAAATTATTTTCCTCAACCGGAAAACAAGGATACATAGCCCTCATCTGATCTGCCATCTCCCATATAGCTTCACCGGGCCCAAAGTGCTTCCACTGCACCTTAACTTGCTCAATTGTTTAGTTATGGAGCATGAGCACCTTTTTCTGCAATATACATTGAGGCTTCCGCTGGAATTCTTCATCTGGTTCCACTTGCAATACAGACCATTCAATCACATGATCATCATCCTTAACACTCTTCTTAAGCAAATATACATGGAAAACATCATGGACTTTCATTGTTGAAGGCAGTGCAAGTCGATAGACTAATGGCCCAATCCTCTCAAACAATGTCGAAGGGTCCACAAAATCGTGGTGCCTACTTGGCACAAGATCCAATCTACAAGGAGCTCTTCTTTGGTTTGATGTGCAAGTACACCTATTCCCCAACCTCAAACTCCTTGAACAACCTATTCCTATATGCATAACTCTTCACCCTATCCTATGCTTCCTTTAGATTCTTCTTGATCACATGCATTTCCTATTCCACGTTTGCCAACATATCTAGCCCAGTCAATACCCTGCTAACTAGATCACTCCAACCAATGGGAGTGTTGCAACTCTGCCCATACAATGCCTCAAAAGTACGCATCCTCAAATTTCAATCGCTCCTAATAATCGTTGTTGTATGTGAACTCTACCAAAGGGAGATATTCTTCCAACTTCCTCTATTGATGCATCACATACATCCTAAACATGTCCTCTAATATATTGTTGACCCTCTTTGTCTGTCATTTTGTCTGCAGATGATAAGTTGTGTTGAAGGCCAAATTTGTGCCCAAACTTACAAATAACTCCTTCCAAAACTTGGAAGTGAACTCTGCATCCTTGTCTGACACAATATTCTTCAAAACACCGTGCAATCTATCCACATGTCGGATGAATAATTGTGCTACATCGCTAGCTGAGAATGTAGACTTCCCCAAAATGAAATGTGCAACCTTCGTCAACCTGTCCACAATAACCATAATGGAATCATGTTGTCTCGCTGTGTTCGGCAACCCTATGATGAAGTCCATGGAAATGACTTCCCATTTCCACTCTGGGATCGCAATCGGTTGTAGCAATCCACCATGATGTTTACATTTTTCTTTCACTCGCTGACAATCGAAACATCTAGCCACAAACTTTTCTACATCCCTCTTCAAATTCAACCAATAATAAAATTTCTTCACTGCAGTTAATGTCTTTTGATAACTTGGGTGACCTGAATAAGGTTTCGCGTGAAACTCCCTTAAGATCACCTTCTTCAACTCATTGTTATTCGGTACATATATCCTGTCTCGAAACCTGACCAACTGATCCATTATAAGACAATACTCCATACCTTGTGCACCTGCACATGTACCTATACCTATACTATCATGTGTACTTGTACCTGTACTAGCATCCTGTTGTAACCTGTGCGCAATATCCATATACCTGACATCCTGCTGACCTTCCTGCAAGATCCTATCATGTAAGTTTGTCCCATAGGGGCTCATACTGCCAAGTGATTTACCTGTAACTATATGTTGAGAGCATTTGCCACCCTGTTCTCTTTACATTACCTAATCTCGAAATCAAACTTGTTGATTGTGGGCAACCATCTAGCATGTCTGGCATTCAAATTCGGCTGGTCAAACAAATACCTCAACCCAATGTGATCACTCATAATTACAAACCTCCTACCAAGAAGATAGTGCCTCCACATCTTCAATGTATGTATGATCGTTGCTCGTGCTCGTGCTCGTTTAGTTTCTAGAACTCATAACAGACCACTTGTCCATCTTGCATAAGGAATCCACCAAGTCCTCTCTTGCGAGCATCTGTGCATACCACAAATTCTTTGTCTGGATCTACAATTTGTAGCACTGGTGCATGCGTCAACAACTACTTAAGTTTCTCAAAGCTAGCCTCACACTCCTTAGTCCATCCAAACTTCTTATCTTTCCCACTATCCATTATTTCAGATCGGGACAGCAGGTTCCTAAGTGCATTATGGTCAAGCCTCCAGTTGTTGTTAGATCCCAAGCTCACTAAGTCCACAACCATCCACCTCCAAACTGATGGCCAAACAAAGGTCGTCAATAAGATGATCGTGCACATTCTGCGAATGTACAACTCGAAACATCCATGCACATGGGATGAAAGTATCTCCTATGTCCAACACAGCTACAACAAAGCTCTCCATAGCTCAACTAGCCATAACCCCTTTCAAGTAGGGTTATGATTCCAGCCACTATGTCCCATTATTGTTTTCATATCGCTTGTAACTACTCAAACAAATTCAACTCATGTCCAGTCTGAAGCTAACAAAGCTACTAGCGTCATTGAACGCATTCGGCACATGCGCCAGAAGGTCAATAACATATTGGAGATAGAAAATTCCAAGTACAAACAACATCATGATCAACATCAAGTGCAACACAAGTTCTAGGTGGGCGACAAAGCTTGGTTACATTTACAGAAGGAGCGCCTCACTAGGCCCCACCACAAGCTTCAACCGCTCTGATATGGGCCTTGCACCATCACTAAAGTTGTAGGAGACAATGCTTTCGAGCTCAACATTCCAATGTTCCTTTGCTTGCACCCAGTGTTCAATGTGGACCGCCTTGGACCATACTTTCCACCATTACTAGACACATCAGACATTGTAAAACAACTCACACCAACAGAGCTAAACCCCTACTGCATGGAACATGCCACAACTGATCAGATCATGGACACGCAGATCAAGAACACTCGCTAATAGAATATCCAATCGTATCAAGTTGTCAAAGCTAGCCAACTCCTACACCAAGGCAAGTGACTCACTAGGGACCAGGTTCAGCAGAAGTTTCCCCATCTCATGGAGGCACTCAACACAATGGGGACCATTGCTTCCTAAGGGGGGAGGACTGATCCAGGTGGATATTGGTGGCTACCCACCTATTCCACTTAGACCCACACAATTTTTTCGTTCAGTTTCCTTAATTGTAGCACAATTTACTATTTTTAGCAGATTTTCGGGTCCTAAACTTCTGAAGCCATTTTGAGACCCTAAACGATGTTTTTTTGGAAAACAAGCAACACAGGATTTTGACAATGGTTATAGTTGAAGTTGTGGTACTCAAATAGATATTGCTAATGAGGTATCATGCATGTCAAACAGAGATCATATGCGAAAGTTACGACCCTGGGAAGTTTATGTACCAATTTACCCCAATGGGGCCCACAATTTTCGCGCTTCATTTCCTAGGGTTAGGTTTTTGGTTGTTTAGGGTTTTCCATTGTTTCTCAATAAAAAATAGGCCTTCGATCTTCATTGTAACATAATTCAAAGACATGTAGATACCACATCTCTTCTCAGAGATATGCTACCATCACCTGAGCTAGTTTATTTCCATTCTGTTTGTAAGCATATTTCAGTTCTCTAATATTAATGAAATGAAGATTATTTTTTGATGCATCTTTATGTTTATGTTTATTTCTTTATTCAGTTGCATTCCTGCATAAGTCCGGATCAAGGCATGAGTCTCATGCCTATTAAATAGATAAGATTGTTGCTTATAGTTGAATTCATGGGATGTGACCACATGTACTGCACCAAAAAACACTTGTATCATCTATTAGGAATATGAAGCCGATGATGGTGAGAAGTTGGTCGGAAGAGGAGGGCCCAATGATCTACCTTTGGAAGGTTTTCTATCATCCACCAAGATTCAAGCTGAGGCATCTAATTTGTAATTAGACTTAGCATATTATGGAATTCGAGTATAGTCCCCTTGCAAATTAAACTCTATTTCACCTTGGCTCATCATGGCACCCTTTTTGGCAAGTTTATTAGCCTCCGAGTTCAAGTGACAAAGTATGTGGAAGAAATTCACCTCTTCAAATTTTGATGCTAAGAAGAGAATTCTTTGACTTGTTGTCACAAACTCTTTGTTAATAGATTTCTTAGCTATTGGGAATTGTTGGATAACAAACATCGAATCCCTAAAGACATTTATTTTTGTGAATTTGCAATCCTTGGCAATTTCCAATCCCTTCCATAGGGCCAGATATTCGACTTGATTATTGGTAGCATTTCCAATTCCCCATACAAACTGAAAAAACATTTTCCATCAAGACCAAATAAAACCCCTCTTGCTCTAATATCCATCTATAAAAAATATAATTTTTAAAATTAAGATTTTTTCCATTATTATGGATACATTAATGTAATAATAATTATATCAAAATAATTTGAAAATGGCTTAAATTTTTTTTCACTAACATTGAGGATATATGTATATGTAATGAGGTTTGTGTTTAAGAATGATTCCAACTAATTAAACCTTATTTTAATCATATACAATATTTACAAACTAAAATTACCTCCATTTAAATTTATTGAGATAGTTAGCAAAAAATAGTAATATACATGAACCTACTCTATAACAAACTTTATAGTATCTAGTATTATTGAAAGCGGTGGAGGAACCTAGAACTCTTCGGAGGCCCAACATCACTAAAGAGCATATTAAGCTGAGGCTGAAGAGCATGTTAGGGTAAGAAGTATAAGATCTAGAGATCGATTCTGGAAGCCATGGTTCTACGTACTGTACTGGTTTCATTGTTTGCCACTAGTTTGTCTCTTTCATATTAGGTTATTTTTGGATTATTAGTATATGTACTGTATTCAGTGTTTGCCATTTGTTTGTTTCTTTCATAGTAGGTTATTTATGGGTTATTAGTAATATGTAATTAATTATATATAAAGTTAGGAGTTAGATATTTGAAGTATTAATTATTAATAAAATTATAAATTTTTTATAAATATATTTATCACAAATTATATAACAAGGTTAAAGTCTATATTTTGAAAATAGAGTATTTATCTATTTTCTAAATAAATTATTTTTTAAGAAAATTGAGAGTATGTATATACGAAGCAATGCATATATTTAGAGCTTTAGTATATGGATGTAGTATTATAAGTGATTTATTGGAAAAAAATACCATAACATTTGCATTATTTAGAACTTTAGTATATGGATGTAGTATTATAAGTGATTGGAAAAAATTACCATAACATTTGTATTATTTAGAGCTTTAGTATATGGATGTAGTATTATAAGTGATTTATTGGAAAAAATTACCATAACATTTGCATTCATAACAATTAACGTAATACGTGGTTTTATATTGGGGTTTTAAAATGGTTAGAATGTAATTCAATATGGTATTAAGGAGTTGAGGGGTATTTCAGATTAAAATAATGGTATACATGTTGGGGTTTACTAATCAACCTTGTTTGGTGGGGTGTGGGAGGAGAGTTGGCAATATGAGGAGATCTATAGTTTTGAGTTTTTTAACGAAACAGAAGCATCATAAAAAGCATCCTGGTATATATCTCTAGTCCTTGTACCCTATAAAAGTTCTCAATAGACTATGAAATTTTCTAAAGAAACAAAGAAAATAAGCACAATTTTAAATAAGGGGATTTAATGATGAAATGGTCTTATGGTTCCCATGGATTCACATATTTTATCCTTTGATTGAAAGCTCAAGTAGCACATGGTAAACAATAATTTTTAAAATAAATGTTGGATACATATGTAAAATATTGGGACCGATATACTAGGGGCATAATACTAAGGGACATTGTAGCAAATAATTAAAAAAAAAATAAAGCATACCGATGTTAATATTTGGTGAAAATATGGAGATCTAGGTTTCGAAGACATGTATTAGATGAGAGTATTAACATTTAAATTTTGGGTCAGAACAATATGTGAGAGTGGGATCACCCAAGATCATGAAGGAAATAAAGTGCTCCATTTTACATGGGGTCTAGAAAGGACATCTAATAACATTAATTAATTATATTAAAGTTAAAAGTTAGATTATTTTGAGTATTAATTTATTAATAAAATTATAAAAAATTACAAATACTTAACAAAATTTTATAACAAGGTTAAAGTCTATATTTGAAAATAGAGTATTTATACATCTTGTAATAAATTAATTTTTAAGAAAATTGAGAGTATGTACATCGGAAGCAATGCATATACTTAGAGCTCTTGTATATGGATGTAGTATTATGAAGGATTTTTTTGGAAAAAATTACCATAGTATATGGATTTATAACAATTATCCAATTATCCTAGTAAGTGTTTCATATTGGGGTTTAAAATAGTTAAAATGTAATTTAATATATTATATGGTATTAATTAGGAGTTAAGGGGTATTTTACATTAAAATAATGGTATACATGTTGGGGTCTGCTAATCAACCTTGTTTTGGGGGGTGTGGGAGGAGAGTGAGTAATATGAGGATATTTATGGTTTTGGGTTTTTTGATGAAACTGAAGCATCATAGGAAGGATCGTGGTTATATATATCTAGTCCTTCTACCTTGTAAAAATTTTCAATGGGGTATGAATTTTTCTAAAGAAGCAACAAAAATAAGCACAATTTTAGATAGGGGGATTTAAAGTTGAAATGGTCTTATAGTTCCTAAGGATTCACATATTTCATCCTTTGGTTGAAAGCTCAAGTAACACATGGTAAACACCAATTTTTAATATAGATATTAGATATATATGTAAAGTATTGAGACCAATATACTAGGGGCATAAATAATAAGGGGCATAAAAATGTTACAACACATAGTAAAAATAAAAATAAAACATACCTATTTTAATATTCGATGGAAATATGGGATCTATTTTTCGAAGACATGTATTAGGTGGGAGTATTAACATTTAAATTTTGGACTGGAATGATATGTGAGGGTGGGATCACCCAAGGTCGCAAAGGAAATAAAGTGGTCCAATTTGCATGGGGTCTAGGAAGGACATCTAATAACATTGTTGATGCATATGAGTGCTCTCGCTAGGACTTTACTTAAGCCATACTTGTTCTTGAAGACTGGATATTGCTAATCAAAGCATTAAATGACAAAATATGCAGAATTGTCAAGTATCTATTCTCCTTTATTCTAATAGCCAACCACCTCTCTATCCAATGTGCAAACATCTCCTTCAACCATGTCAAAAAGGAGTTAAATACGTAGCCCTATCATTGGTCTAAAATTATAGCCAATTTTAAACCGTGACCCTAATTAAAAATGTGGTTGTAAGCTCATTCCAAATTTCTTAGTTGTGGTTTTAAATATCAATCCAAGCTTGAGGCCCAAAAGGTTCATCACCTTAGGGAACAACTCATTGAACCATGTAAAAAACTATTGGGGTGTGGGTCACCAATTCCTTTGCTTGCTCCAACTAGCTCTACACATGGTTAATCTATGTGATGGAGGAAATACCCACAAGTTATTTAGAATTATGGATCCTTTTTTCCTATGTATGGATCTATATGTATTTGGTGGAGGTCCAAACATCATGGTGTACCATCACAAGGGACAAAAGAAAGTGGTCATTTGTTGGTTTGTTGGTTGTCTCTTCTCCATCCAAAGTCGTGGTTCCTAGCCAAGGTGAGACCCATTTGGAGAGTCCTAAAAAATCATTTACCCAGGTCCCCTTTGTACTTCATGCTCCATGTCACGACTTTAAGTGGATAAAATGAATTTGTTTTAGCCCATAAATACAACTTTATAATCAATATTATTCCAATATTGGGTGAAAGTCACTCTAGTTTTAATCTAAATATTGTTGGTTTCAATTTGCAACTAATAATTTCCCTAGTTTTGTTTGTCATGGGTCATGTTCATTAGACACAATAGAGATGGATAAAGAGAACGTCAAGGAGGTTTGTTAGGTCTTGCATAGAGAGGAAGAGATAAATAAATCAAACAACCTATCATTGATGGCCATTACAACTAATTTAATAGATTTGGAACAAGCCATTGCAACTCATAATGCAAACATGATGAGTATATTGCATTTGCAAATTCAATGATTGACTCTTTGGAAATGCAATTGTTTGTATCTTTTTCTTTGCCTAGCATATGGATGTTTTGTCTTTAGCCTCAAATAATTTAGCTTCAAGATATTCTAAACATGTAGGGAAAGTTGAAGAAGAAATTATATAGAAAAGAAAGGAGTTCATGGAGATTAAGGAGTTGAACCCTCCTCACTATGAGGGCCTAGACACTCAAGTTAGTGCAAATCATTAAAATATTTTATTTTCAAGCTTTATGTTTTATGTCTCTTTTTTCCTAAGACAAGTTACTTGTAATTTTTTTTGGAATAGTAAGGTAACAATGAAGAAAAATTAAGTAAAGGCTATGTTAGAAGTCTATAACTTTTTCCAAGCAATAAACTCTTTCTCTACATAACTATAGCTCAATTGTTTGCTCTTGAGCAACCCTTTAATATAAATATGATTTTGTTATGGTTAAAAAATCATTTATATTTGGGGAGGTAGTAGTAATATTGAGGGCAATCTTCAAGGCTTTATGAATGCACTTGTTATGCCATAGGCTTACCATGTATTTAGTATTCATGAAAATGTAAGTGTGCCTCCCCCTTTGTATTTAGTATTCATGAAACTTTAAATGTGCCTCCCCTCTTGCAGGAACGTTTACTTTCTTTTAACCTTCCAAGTGCCCCGGGCAGATGATCTAATTTTGTATTCATGAAACTGCAAGTGTGCCTCCCCTCTTGGCTGTAAGATTCGGAGTAACGTTTACTTTCTTTTAACCTTCCAAGAGCCCTGGACGAATCCGAAAGAGTGATTATCAATTTGTTTTCCAAGTTGTTGAGACGGCCGAGTTGGTCTAAGTCGCCAGGTTCTGGTCTGAAAGGGCGTGGGTTGAAATCCCACTCTCAACAATTCATCTCTTGTCAGGATGGCCGAGTGGTCTAAGGCGCCAGACTCAAGTTCTGGTCCTCGATTGAGGGCGTGGGTTCAAATCCCACTTCTGACACTGTTTCACTGTTTTTATTGACACCAAGGTTCTGATGAGGGCGTGGGTTCAATTCCCACTTCTGACACTGTTTCTCTGTTTTTGTTGACGCCAAGGTTCTGGTCCGAAAGGACATGGGTTCAAATCCCACTCTCAACATTCCTCGCTTGTAAGGACGGCCGAGTGGTCTATGGCGCTTCTGGTCCTCAATTGAGGCGTGGGTTCAATTTACACTTAGGATTTCTCTGTTTTTATTGACGCTATAAAGCACTTCCACTTTCCTGCCCAGTCACTGTATTTCCTATTTTTATGACTTTCAAAGATAACAGTTCCGCTTTCTTCCTCTTCCCTGTTTTTATGACGTTTATAAAGATAAAGCACTTCCACTTTCACTGTTTTCCCTATGTTTATGACATTTTCGAAGAGAAAGTAGTTCCACTTTCCTGCTCATTCACCTTAGAAAAAACACTAGGGTTTATTTCAAAATATATTGCATAGTTTCTGCGTCCAAGCGCAAGAGGTCCCGAGTTAGATGCTTGGAATGCCCCTGCTGCTACTCTAATTAGTCGCTTCTTACAAGTCTGCTTTTAAAAACACCATAGTTTTAACGTTGACCGTTGTACTAAGCGTAAATGTGTCAAGGATAAACATGGTAATTATATGTCCAGCCGTTATACTTAGTTTAAATGTGGCATGTAGGTATTCAGAATTCTCCTTTCTCATTTGCCGTAAGCGCTTCAGTTGGTGACCGGCATAAACATGGTAATTATTTTCCAGAACCACCATATCGTGCAATGTGCACTAGAATTTTGTAAAAATTCAAAGTCATTGGAAATGTACAATAGCATTTCATACATAGATATTTTCTTAATTGTTTACATATTCACAAACTGGATTAGGCCAAAGAGATTTAATACTTTTAATAATAATTATGAGGCCATATGCGTTTTTATTTCCTGGAAACATAGCGGACAATGGTCTAAATCATCGTGACCGTTTATCTGTCATATAAGTTTTTGAAAATGTTGGGTTGATTGCAGTGGTTATGTTGTCGGCATTGGGTTGATAGAATAGGGAGAATCGATTATGAAAGGGAATAGACAGATAATCACCAACTAGAATAAGCTAAAAGACTTTCAATAGTTCTAATAATTATCATACAGTAGTCGCGTTTTCTGGGAAAACACTCAGCAGACCACTGTTTAAATCATCGTCACCGTTTATCTGTGATGTCCTCTAAGTCGTCTATATGTCGTTGAAAATGTTGCTTGATATGGGATGATTGCAGTGGTTATGTTGTCAGCATTGATTGGGTTGATGGAATAGGGAGACTGGATTATGTAGTAGCTACAGGTGGAGGGAAGGTTTTAGGTTATTCTGAAGGATATTACCCTGGCAGTCAGTTGTCTATGTTTTGGAAAGATATCCCCACCAAAAGGATATATTTCTTAATCAACCTTTACTCTCTCGTTGATGAAACGCTGAAAGATGAAACGCTGAAACCTGAATTCCCTGAATCAAGGAGGTGTCTTCCACTCAAGGGTGTGGATGTTTTTGTGACCACTGGGCTTCCGATTGCCATTTTTCCTTGAACAATCATTTTGGAACGTAGGTCCAAAAGAGTACTCTTTTTCTTGCACTTTTTTGAAGCCATTAACTTCGGTATGCTTGTTTTGTTGTAATTAGGATTAGTGTAATTGGTCAAGAGGTTCTGTTGTTTAATGATTTTGTAATTAGGAGGCCATAGGTTCAATTTTGTTAAATAGAGTTAGGATTTATTTAGCGAAGAGTAGGATCTTCTTAGGTAAACTTCTTAATTTAAAAAAAAAAAACACATCTTTTTCCATATGATTGTTGGTCATATATATGGTAATAAATTTTTATAAATAGATTAATCAAATAATTTAATATTATTTATATGATTGATCTCATTTTATAAAAATTAATAACATATAAATAATGTAAATGATACCTTCAAATAATTTAATGTGCTAATAATAATTCCACTATTAATTTTTTCTCAATATTAATAAAATATATATAAAAAAATAAAAATACCATTAAAAAAAGATACACATTCTATCAAAATTAACCATATAAAAATCAAATTAATACCAAAACAACAAAATAAACTTAAATAAGTAAATTTGTTCTAAAATATGATTCAACTAATCCAATTCTAAAAATATACAATTTTTTACAATTAATTCTAACCCATAATTTTTTGTAAGAGTAATTAACTTGAACCAGCCAAAATTTTAATGGTTAATTTCTAATTAACATGAACCAGCCATAATTTTAATGTATAAGTTTATAACTTTATTTAAAAAGAAAACGGAATAAAATAAAAATATATATTCAAATTTGAAATGAAAAAGAAAACTGTTATAATTTGTTTATATGTAATTTCGTGAATAAAATAAAAATTACGATGAAATTTGAAACTAAAACAGTGGTAATTTAAAATAATGATATAGTTTCGAAATAAAAACAGAGAACGTGCAAGAGGCTCTAATGGACGGTTTTTGTGTGAAGCGAACCGTTTAAAAGTTTTGGAATAAGAAGAAACAAAACCATTCCATTTCAATCGGCTTAATGCTTCTAAATAGGAGTAATAGGAGGCAAAATAAAGTTAAGAAACTAATTTTAATAAAAGTGAAAAACTATTTATCGGGTTTTGATGAATTATAATTGTTGGTTCCAAATACATCTCTTAAAAAATTGTCTCTTATGTAATTCCTATTCAAAGACTTTGCTTAATTGTTTATATATGGATTAGGTATTAGATAAATGAATATTCTTAGATTATCAAATCTTAGTCATTTATATTTAAAATTTTGAAATTCTTCAAGCGAGTTTCAATATAGACTATCTCTTCTTATAATAAATGAATTTTTTTTTTCTTCCTTACTTTTATAAATTGGCTTTAAAAATTGTTTCTTCCATAAAAACTACTCTTTTATCTCCTCCCATAAGGCTTGGAGAAACTTGGTCAGATTTCATAGCTTTATGCCATGCTAGCATCCTTAGTTATTGTTGAGATTTTTCTATTTGAAGTCAAATAGGCAAAAATCTCTGAAGGATGACAACAATAGGGATTCAGTTCCTAGATTAGCTCTAGGTTGTTGGGAGTGAGTTAATGCCTCCTATATTTGATGTGAGGGAGTTATGAGGCTGTTAGATTCTCTATGCTATATAACAGGCAATCATTCGAATGATTTGCTAAGAGAGTGTGAGGATTTCTTGATGTAATCTCCAATTTGATTAATATATTCCTGATGCCTATGTTTGGTGGACGTAGCCCAGATTGGTTGGGTGAACCACGTTAATTCTTCTGTTTATGTGCTTGTAAATTGCTGTGTGTTTATTTAATTCTGCTGTGCACCTGAACCAACAATTGGTATCAGAGCATGTTGGAGGTGTTGGTGCAGAGAGGATAGCCTGGATCGTTTGCTGGCAGCGTGCGTGGAGTTGTTGGTTGCAGGAGCACTGTAAAACCTGTGTGCGTGGAGCTGTATATTGCTGGAGCGCGGACTTGTGTTGACTGGAGCGCTGGAGGTGATATGGTATTGCTAGCGCTGGTGAACCTGCCTGCTGCGTATGCTATAACATTGCTGGTGCGGATCAAATTTTCTGGGTTCGTATCTTTCATCGCTGAGTATGAAAGGTTAGTGTGCGCGCTGATACGCTATGGTGCATTACAGTTTTCTTTTTCGCTCCTATATATCGAACCTTAGTATAAGAAACATTGCGTACCGTTTATCCACATTCACAAACAACAGCGTAATCCTCAGCGTCTGCATGGAACAAGGAGAGCCATTATTATTGTGAAACCGTTGAGAGCCCACTCATCAACCAGGACAAAAGATACCACTAGCTGCTGGAGACTAAGAAGTGAGAACCAGATTTCTATGAGAGTTGTTTCTTGAAGAGTTGTGAGACGCTGCCACTTCAGTCTGATTTTGTAGTTGCAATTTTTTTTTTCATCCTCCAGCATAAGAGTTTAATGGTATTTCCAAGTTTGAGGCCGCATAAATATTGGAAAATATGAGATTCAACAAAGATTTGTAGCTACTTTTATTTTTGTTCATCCTTTGGCATGTTATCAGTTTTTGTTTGAAAGGGCGGCTGGATTTGCTGCAAATTGTTTTTTTGTTTGAATTGCTTTCATATGGTGAATTTGTATATCAGCCAACATTGGGTTGATTGCTGGCCAGTGGTTGTAAAAACAAAGGCAGAGGCAGAAATTTTTTTTTGTGTGTGAAGTGCAAACAAGAATTTTTTTTTTTGAAGTGCAAAAGGGCAGTTTTTTTTTAAAGGAAAAAGTACAGAGGCATAGGCAGTTTTTTTTTGTTGTGTAAAAACAAAGGCATTGGCAATTTTTTTATTACTGGTTGGATATTGGAGATTATTGTGTTTTTTGTTGATACAAAATGGCAAAAACTCAAAGTGCCCGGTTTGAAATTGAGAAATTTAATGGCAAGAATAATTTCTGGTTCTGGAAGGTGAAAATGCATGACTTACTTGTCCAACAAGGCGTGGTAAAGGCATTGATGGGTAAAACCAAACAACCTTACAACATCACAGACGATGAGTGGGACGAAATGGATGAAAGAGCTGTAAGTGCCATTCGATTATGCCTGGCGGACGATGTCTTGTTTAATATTGTGTCAGAGACAACAGCTGCTGGTTTGTGGACGAAACTGGAGAAACTGTACATGACCAAATCCTTAACCAATAGGATTCTCCTGAAGCGACAGTTGTACGGTTTGCGAATGAAGGAATGTACATCGATTGCTGATCATTTAAATTCTTTTAATACTCTTCTTGTGCAATTACAAAGTATAGAAGTAAAAATTCCATCCGAGGATAAAGCTATTACTTTATTGTGCTCGTTGCTCGAATCATGGGATCATTTTGTTACTTCTATAAGTCTTAGTTCATCAGAAACTATTGAGTTTGATGATGTAGTTGCATCCTTATTATCGGAAGAAACAAGGAGGAAGTCGCATTCTGAAACCTCCACATCAGAAGCTATGATGGTTAGAGGTCGTTCGAAAGAAAGACGCCCCAGGAAGCTGAGCGACTCATGTTCAAAGTCGAAAGGGAAGAAGAGTAAGCTAAAGTGCTGGTTTTGTGGCAAATCAGGGCATTTAAAGAAGGACTGCTGGAAGCGACAGCAACAAACTTCAAAAGCAGAGTCTTCGACAGAAAAGAAGGAGGCGAATACGACAGATACAGGTTCGACATCAGGTTCAGGTATGAGTGATGAAGTATTATCAGTTAATGTGTCAAATCATGGTCAACATTGGTTGTTAGATTCCGGGGCATCAAACCACATGTGTATCCATAAAGAATGGTTTAAGGATTATAAATCAATTAATGATGGTGTTTTGTGTACATGGGTAATGATGTAACATGTAATATTGTTGGAATTGGGAGCATACAACTACAAATGTTTGATGGGACAACTAGAATATTAACTTATGTGAGGCATGTACCAGATTTAAGGAAAACTTTGATTTCATTAGGAGAACTTGATTCAAATGGATATAAAACTGTAATTCAAGGTGGAGTAATGAAAATTTACAAAGGTATTTTACTAGTTATGAAAGCTAAGAAAGTAGGAAATCTATTTCAGTTAGAAGGAGGTATAAGGTCATATTTTTTGTCTACTGTGTCTGAACATGATAGTAGTTTCATTCACTTATGGCATCAAATATTGGGGCATATGAGTGAAAGAGGATTAAAAATTTTGGCTGATCACAAGTTACTTCCAATTCTAAAGTCTGGAAAGTTAGATTTCTGTAAGCATTGTCTGTTTGGAAAACAAAGTAAACACAAGTTTAAAACAGGCAAACATACTAGTAAAGGCATACTTGATTATATCCATTAAGATGTGTGGGGTCCAGCTCCTACAACTTCATATGGTGGTTTGTCTTATTTTGTATCATTCATTGATGACTTTTCTAGGAAAGTGTGGGTCTACATGTTGAAAAGAAAGTCTGATGTTTTTTCAGTTTTCAAGCAGTTTAGAGCATTGGTAGAAAACAACACTGGTAGAACAATAAAGTGTTTAAGAACTCACAATGGTGGTGAATTTACTTCCAAGGAGTTTGACAGCTATTGCAAGGATGCAGGGATCGAGAGGCATAAGACCACAGTTTATACCCCTCAGCAAAATGGAGTTGCTAAACGCATGAACAGGACTCTTCTCGAGAGAGCAAGGAGTATGCTGAGTAACGCCAGGTTGCAAAAGGAGTTGTGGACGGAAGCGGTGGCAACAGCTTGTTATGTGATAAATCGATCTCCATCGATGACGATAGATTGCAAGATTCCGCAAGAGGTATGGAAAGGACACCCTTGTGACTATTCTAAACTCAGAGTGTTTGGTTGTGATGCATATGCTCTAGTGCCTAAACATCAGCGAACTAAGTTAGATCCAAAGTCTAAAAGGTATATCTTTGTTGGGTATGGTGTTGGAACAAAGGGATATAGATTGTGGGATCCTACTACCCGCAAAATCATCATCAACAGAGATGTAAAGTTTAATGAATCCTTTCTTGTACAGTTAGATGTAGATAGTCGATTGAAACAGGATGATGTATCTGACTTTCAGCACATTCAGTTTGATAGCATTTCTAACGATAGTCATGATGACCATAGTTCAGATACTAGTCATGAATAGGTTTCAAAATCAGAACATGAACAGGGTTCAGGTTTAGATCATGAACAGGTCTCAGATACTGATCGGCAAGAAGATCCTACATATGGTAGTCAGCTAATCGAGGAAGCGCCAGAAACATCCTTAAGGAGGTCAACAAGAATCAAACGACCACCGAGAAGGTATGATGATTATGTCACTTCTGTTGCATTTACTGCTAATGACAATGAACCTCTGTGC
>APFE030746532.1:15471-90315 GCA_000404065.3 Pinus taeda
GATATCAAATGTAGGTTTTAACCCTCTACATAAATTACTTCGACACAAATTCAAAAAAATAGAAATAAATAATGGAGATAACATTAAACATAAAGCAAATATACACAGAGGTGTTCCCCTGATCCTGAAACTGGCACTGTCAAATTGATTTTCTGTTATATTCATTTCAATTTTAAAATACATACATATATATATATATATATACATGCCTAAGAATTCATAAACCCCAATCCATTAACCCTAGATTAGAACATAACTGTAGTTTCCTTGACCGGATCTACAAAATTCCATGGGGCAGAAAATCATCATGCCAAAAACCATGTGCAAAACCCATGCACAGAACCATAGCTAGGTCCACCCACCTAATATATGGTCTAAATTTGTTTTCTGAGGGAGCTTCCCCAAACCTTGTGCAGTGGGACTACTGCCCCCCTTGTCATTCCCATTACAACGAATAGGGGTCGTTGTCCCCCCCTTGCACATGTGACTAGTCATGGAAAGAATATAACACACACCCAGCAAAAAAACGATAGAAAAAAAGGACTTTTCACTCACTCTTTTTCACAAAATTGAACCACCCCATTACAATGAACAAGTGCTGTTATTGCCCCCCTCCCCGACACATGTGACTTGTCGTGGAAATAATATAACACACACCCAACAAAAAAAAGACAGAAAAAAGGACTTTTCACTCACTCTTTTTCACAAAATTGAACCACCATTAGAATCCTTTGTCCATATCCCTAGGATTAGTATTATTTATTCATGTCCATGAATGTAGTATGATGTTTTGAGAAGGGACTATGTGACTGCTACAATAATGATATCATTCATGTATTAATGTACACATATCCAAAAAAACCATAAACAAAGGACTCTTGCAACTCTAGAATGAATATTTCGCCACCCTAAAGCATAAATATGCCATTCCTAAGGCCTAGAGAAGTCACACCATCCCTGAGGAGTAGCAACAATGTCACTCATCCATTCTAGCAATAGTAGTTCGAACATTGGAAAAGGCCTGCATGGAAGAGAGATTTCATCTGTCAGATACATCATCATATTTTTTTATTTAAAGAGGACATGTGTATAAACAAGACAATGGAATATAACACCTTTAGATAGAATTTGGTTGATCATTGAGTTCAACGGTAGCATGCATTCATCTCAAACAGCTCCACATCAAAGTTATGCCCAGTTAAGACACCCCTCACCTCTTCCCTATGTGTATAATGGTAAAAAATGTGTTTAGTGAGTGACAATAGAATTTTTATGGGCTAGAGGTGGCCAATAAACTTGGCCACCTTTGACTAATAAATAAAATTCTACTAAGCCACTCATGAAATGTGGAAAATTCATGGTAGGGGGAGAGATAATTATAAATAGCGGGGGATAATGGATAAAAGATGAAAATGCATGCAAATTCTAGGTCACCAAGCATGTCGAGCCAATTATTACAAAATGGAATAAAAGAAAAAGACTCGATTTCACTTGTACTGATGCTCATTAGAAAAGAAAAAAAATTAGAGAGGCCCATAAATATATTAGAGTTCAAGGTATATGCTACCAGAGGCTACTGAGGTTGCTACATAAGAGCTACAAAGTTGGTTTTCAGGTGTTACAGGACTGGACACCACTACTACAAGAATACTAGGATTGTTAGAGGAACATAAAAGAGGTGCTACAAGATTAGGCTGAGAGGTGAAAAGGAGTCCAAACCTCTGTGAATTTTCCTCCAAACCTACATGAACATAAATAATTCATCCTAAGAAGTGTAAGTGGTTTCCTTCCTCCTCACCTTCCGTACAATTGTGAAGTGAATTATGTCTACTCCAAGCATCTTGTAGCAAATTTTTGGAGAGGTAAATTCCTTCAAAGGATTTTTTTTCTCCTATAATAAATGGAAGGAAAAAGAAAAGGAGGTCTCACTCAGGTAGGGGGCATCATTCTTCTCCATCTCTGACCAAAACAAAAATCATCAACCACCTTATCTCTACTTATTCACCCTAGATTACTCAAAGAAAAATCTTGAAATGTTCCCTTCAGATAATAGCAGTAGAAGTAATGGTAGGAGGTTTGGATCAAAGAGAACCCATAGAAACCAATAGAATCAATAAACATCCTCCTGTGAGAGACATTTTTATGAGATACCAGTGGATGGGGTTCTTTGAGAAAATGAAGGTGTATGATGATGACATAACACATGAGTTTTCCATAACAGGTTTAATGTTCCACATTTCCTCCTCCAATATATAATTGAAATGAGTGAGAGAGTCAAGGAACAAAAGAACCAATACATTTCTCATTATGCCCTCTTTAGACTCATTGGTATGTATCCCTTAATACATATCAAAATCCCTATGTTGTGGGTTGACTTTGTGGAGATGGATATGAAGGACTTCATTGAGACACAAGCCCTTACCTCAACACAACAAAAAGAGACACGAAAATCTGGTGCTTGAGGTAGGGAAAAAGAAGAAGAGAAAGAGGGAGGAGAAAATATAAAGGAAGAAGAAGAATGAGAACATAAAGTAGAATAAGAAACCTCTGAGGATCCCTCTATAACTCAAATGACAATATAAAAGGGGAAACAAAAAAGCCTCTCACGAGGGAACATAAAACAAGAGGTGGTTGCTACCTTGGCTACACTTAGCACACCCGTCAAGTGCAAGAGAAGGCAACGCAAGTAGGGCCCCTTATACTTTAAGAGGATAAATCGCATCAATATCAATTAAGGGAAACCTCGAGCTACTTCAACAGTGCCAATAATGGTTGGTGGTTCAACCAACCAAAAAGGAGAATTGGGACCTAGTGAAGGGAAAATTGAGGAGGTCACCTCCTCTAAATCTAAGGTTAAACAACCTTTACCACCCATATGGAGGCCCAACACTAGATAAGTCGCATCTAAGAAGCTCAAAGAAAAATCTACCTAGCCACAGGAGAAAACATAGGAGCTACAGGGGAAAACATGAAAGCCAGAGGAAGAAACAAAGAAGGAACATATATGCTACATGATCAAGATAATGTTCTAAAATAAAGGGAAGCCACATCAAAAGTAGAAGGAGTAGGTACCAAAGGACTCTAGGAGCCTAGAACACAACCTAACCTTGGATCCTTTTATAAATTTGTCGAGGCAAGTAGGAATATACCCAAGAAATTAATATTCCTCCTCTTATTCAAATTGGAAGAAGAGATGGGGAGAACCCATAGATGGATGCAGATTGAAAAATGAAAGAGGATAGATGATGTGGGTATTATGGAGGAGAAACTAGAATAAATGGGTAGAGAAATGGATGACCTAATATTAAGAGAGTCAAGCACAAGGAGAAAATTTGTAATTAGAATATTAGAGACTAAAAGAGAAACTATAGGATAGACAAGCACAAATTTCCACCATGGAAAGTTTTTCCATGGAAGCCATCTAATGAAAGAAACCATATGATTCCTTTCCCATATTCCTTAATCATCAGTGGCTACAATTCCAAATAAAAACATTGGCACAATATGGCTCTCTACAATTCCAAGATTATAGGAAATTCATTGAATTGTTCCAGAAGATAAGTATTGAAGATAGAGCCAAATTGGCTCAGTTATGTATGCACAATATGATCCTCAGATACATGCAATTTTAGGACACGAAATCAATATTGGGAGATATGGAAAAGATGGCCCTAACTTCTTGGTTGAACCATGAAGAACAAGGGCTAAGGAAGTGAAGAGGGTCATGACCAAAGAGAAAAGTGAGCCCTTATACATCAGAGAAAAATTAGTGAGCTCCAAGGTTGTCATCAGTAATCACAACATCATCTCCATTGATACCCAAATGGCCCTTCAATACATGGAAATAGAAGAACAAGATATTCTCGATTTTTAGGATACCTTTAAGTTTTTTTGGACTAAAATCTTACAGTCTCGCTAAAGGAGATGCATGCCATGCCTCACATTTTACAAATCAAAGAGCATCACTCTCCTTAAAGACTAAGGAATTCTCTGGAGAGAATCCCACTCTACAAAAGGCTCATTAAAAGGTTGAAGATAAATTTGATTGGGGTAAAACACAATCCTCCCTTGTTTCTAGGCTTACAGGAGAGAAGGGATTAGGAAGAAGAACAAAGGGAATGGGAAAACATAGAAACAAATGCATGATTCTATTCACAAGAAGGCACACCATCTGATATGCCTTAGATGTCAAATAGGGAAACGAGGCCATGAATGAACTTTTCATTAGTGAGTAAGTTGCTCAAAGAGTGAGAAACACCTTCTGGAGAGGGAGGATGATGGGTTCCATCAATAGGTATATTTATCGGGCAATTGTGTTATGCTTAAACCCTTAGATTCTTTTTCTCTCACAATAATTTTCATTTCTTAGCAATAACGTGCTTAGTAAGAAGACTAAAGGGTGTTTTTCATATTTCACGATCTAAGGTGGTTAATATGTAGGAAAAATAAGCATTTTTGGAGACATTTATTATGAAAATGCATGTTAGAGGAATTTAGGGAGAATATAGAAGGCTTGACCACTACATTAACTCTCCAAATTGACTTGAGTGCCAAGATTCCTGGCCAATAGCTCTATCTCCACTAGAAGCCAAGGAACTCAAGTGTATGTGGAGACATAGGGAAATAGATCCACCTAAATAAATAGGCCTAAAGGCTCATTAGGATTTGAACTCTTGGAGCTATGGGAAATCTATTGAAGGCCAAGTACTTGAGACTTTGATCTCCATTTTGAGTTTATGTATTTTCACTCTAGTTTCTATTAATGAAAGGTATTTTGTTGGTCTACATCTGAGTTAGCCTAGGAGGGTTGAAACCCTTGGGTTAGGGTCACACACAGAAGATTTAGTCCCTCTAATGCATTTTTCCTCTATTATTGCTCAAATTCTTGTATTTATTTCCTTGTTTAGTTAGGAACTAGATTGCAAAATTTGTAGTTTTAGATTTGAACACCACCTCTCTTATGGGAAGTGTGGTTGAAGATTCTACAACAATGAGCCAAAAACATGTGTTTCTAATTCCTTGGAAATTGATAGGATTTGGACTAAAATTATTTTTCATGCTTGGCTTATGAACCTTAGACTTTAATACCATGACTTGAAAAATGGATTAGATGTGTGTTGTAGGATAGAATACATCTTGAAGAGATAAAATTAAACTCATCCTTTCCACTGTGATTAATTTTGTTGCAATATTGATCATTAGATGTTGTTCTCGGTTGTTATTCTACAGGGGGTGCCAATTAATTTCACTAGTATGCACACTCATCCAAATAAAGTTTGTCATTACCATCCTCCCCTTAACACCTGATAATTCTCTCAATTTCTACCTTTGAGATCATATTTTCAGGGTCAATGAAGGACACCATGGGCATGAATTTTTGATGGGACTCTGAGGGGTGATAAGCTTGGAAAAAGGCTTCAAACATACTTTATCCACACTCATCCACATTCCACTACCTTTATAACAACTTCCTTTCCCTTAGAAAGCTCAAATACCCATTCTTGTAGCAAAACAGGGAAATTTTGTAGAAAAATAAGGTTTCTTGTACCAAACTGGAAGAGTCCTGTAAGACTACCCAAACCCAACCACATTTTCTCTAGGATATATTTTTTTGAATATTGATATTGATAAATGATCACCAACCTTTGAATCCATGATTGGGGAGACCCAAGGTTCATTGTAGACCCATCCTTCATTTGATGCAAGCATAAGACAACAAACAAAGTTAGGAATCATATTTTTACATTTGAATCACAATGGGTATTATCTTATGTAGTGAGTAAATACCCTATTGTTAAGGTTAACATCATATTACACTCAGTTAAATGAAGGGAAAATCGTCAATGAAAATATATTAGACTTAGTTTTTCAATTTCCTAGTTACGTGTTGTAGACTGAATTTCTTCTTTTAAAACAATTCGCAATTAGACTAATGATTTACATTCTACAAGTAGAATGTTGATTTTATTGGTTTGCAAGTAGAGAAACATGGTTTATTTCTACAACTAGTGTAATCTTTCTCTTTCTTCTAGTAATAATTACCCTCTACATCTAATGTATGGAACATTCATTTTTGTAATTAGGCTAATTCTCCTTTCCTTGCAATTAGTGTATGTTTTTCCTTTTCATAGAATTTTTTTTTGTATATAGCTAAAGGAGTGGTCTTTGCATGCCTTGATATGATCCAATTATTGAGGGTGACATGAGTGTAACTTGAGCTACTATGTATATATCACTATCACCTCTAAGTTCGTATGAACCCTCAGTTGATAATTCAAGTTGAGGGTCTTGGGAGTTGCAACATCCTTGATGTAATACTAGGGATCATCATAACTAGTGAATTGTTTGGGCACATGCTATTTTTAAGCCATGGTATTTTATTTTGTTCATAGTTGTAACTTCTATCAAGATATTTAAATTTTCACATGGACCCATGGTATTTTAACAAAGCCTTTTCATGAGCTAATAATATCCTTAGTTGAAGATCTTGTTACGTGTTATTTTAAATGTCTATATATTTAATTCATATATTACATTTTTTATAGTTAAAAATAACAATAACAATTTAAAATAATGTTATCATATAATTAACTTTTATATATTTTTTAATCTTGGGTATATGAGATGTATCATGACATAAGATTTTTAAGGAGAAAACTAACCATCAATACTTTTACAATTTAGGTGATGCAAATTTTAGAGAAATTGTAGTTCTTAACTATTTAAAATATGATTTGTAATACATAAATGGATTGAGTTCCCTTATACTCAATATTTGTTGGCTATAGAGGGTTTTTGACAACATTGAGAAGAAAAAATAAAAAAATTGTAATTGATAAACTTGTTGGCACCTAATCATCAAGACTGGGTGAATAAGTGTAACTAATGTAAATAAATAATAAGAAATATGAATAGTTACCGAGAGATGAAGTGAACAATCTCTCCCTCATGTATATAATAAATACCAACCTCAATGAATATGAATGAATTGATTTTGAGGAGTTACTGCCTGGTCTGACATGGTATCAGAGCCAGTGCCATTTTTGTCTTCCCTCTCCTTTGTAACTCCCTATTCTACCTATGGCATTCTGAATCCTACGCAGATTGGCTAGCCTAGAAACTTTGATGCTTCCACTGGCCTGAAGACATCATTATTCCTCTATGATTCACTATTATTCTCTGCTCGTATCGTTGCTCCACTTGCATGCAAAATGCTCAATCTTTCTACACTTGAAGTTGATGCTGAGCTTGAAGACAACCTTTAGAACTTTCAGTTTCATGCACGTCATATGAATCCATTCCCACTCCCATTCTCAATTTTTTACATTTCACTCTTTTTGCCATTGCCAAGCTCTAAATTATGATGCTCCAAACTGTTGTTTTTCTTTTCCTTTTGTAGTGCGCTCAACATCATTCGGCTCGAGGAATCTGTTCCCCACCTGCATTGAGAGGTCCTTCAAAATAGCTGTGGATTGCAAGGATTGACATTGCAGAGAATTAAACTTGAAATCGCTGCATTTTCCATGAAACATAGATAAGTACTTGAGCAAGATTGGGACCAACACATTCGAGAAATTTCTCAAGGAAGGAAGCAGTTGATGTGCGCTCATTCAAGTAAGACCAATGGTGGTGGTGTCGGTGCTGGTGGCGACAACAGTGGTGGAAAGGGAAGCTATTATCAGTGTGGTGACTTCACCTGAGATTTCCCTAACTGTGAAGGTTAGGAATATCAGAAGCCTACCATTCCTCTCTTCTCATTCTATTTCAGTGTTTTGAATGTTGTGCCCACTACGGCTACTCATGCCTTCTCCAAGATTTCATGATTTGTGGCTGTAAGACTACTCTTGTTGTTGCGTATTTAGTGGCTTTTATTGTTGTAATACTGCTCCATGTATGCATCAAAATTTCACGCTGATAAGGGAGGTTAGCGGTGATCGTTATTCCTTATCCATCATTCTCAAAGCTGGTTCAATCCTTCACATTAAATGTCATATTCACAAATGGTTTATGGCTCTTGGATTTTCATTGGCAATGTAGTCTTTGCAATTTTCTCCAACATTGAGATTGTCTTCATCCCTGCTCACTCAGTTCTATTGTGAATTCTGAAAGTGGTCATTAGGCTCCTACACCTTCACTATAATCCATTCTAGTTCATCACCACTCCTACTATGTTTTCCATTGTTGTTTCCCTCACCCTATTTAATAACTCTAATATATTATCCCTCAATTTTTCTTTTCAAAATTAAATAGAGTTTGCTACTAGAAGTACAATTTTTTTACAGTATATTGCTAGAATTTTATTTTATTTTATTTTATTTTATTTTATTTTTCACAGTAAACAGATGCATTCAATCATATCTATTGTGGGAATAGTTCTCACTGACAAGGAGAACTATCCTGAGTGGTCCCGGATGATAAAACACATCCTCATTTTCAATGAGTTGTGGAAAGGTGTATGTGTTGGAGACAGAGACAAAGAGCCAGAAACAAAGAGTTCGCCATTTGGGAGAATAAGAACAACAAAGCCTATGCATTAATTGTAGCATCTGTAAGTGAAGAGGTGAGTCACCATATTTCACCATTCTCAACTACTTTCGAAGGCTTACAAAAGCTGAAAGAACTCTATGACTCACATTTTGCACTTGAAGTTGTTCAACTCATCACTAAACTCTTCACTCTTGAATTACAAAATAATGATCCTCTTTCTCTTGCATCTGAAGTAAAATCTAATGCATGATATCAAAGCCACTATGGTTGAATTGGATATTCCTCTTATCGCTTTTCTCAAGGCACGTTATCCTACTTACTCCAAATATTTTGAGTCATTGCAAACAAATGGAAATCTCAAAGATATTACCTTTGACTCTCTTGTGAAAAGTTTGCTAAAAGAAAGTAAGCTTTTGGAAAGAAGACAACCCTTGAATATTTTAAAAAGGTTGTGTGCTTTGCTCATAAAGAAAATAATATTGCCCAAGATTCTTCCAAAGGAAGAGGTGGTCGAAGAGGAAGAGGAAGATATTTTAGAGGCAGGGGGAGCAAACACTCTCAAGGAGAAAAGTCAGATTTGCACTGCATACGCTGCAAAAGAAATGGATCACATGATGCCTCTACATGCAGGTTACCTTGGGACAAAGTTGAGAAACAAAGAAACCAACAAAAATGTAAAACTAATGACACAAACAAAGGTAAAGCACTTGAATCCACTCATTATGTTGTGGCACAATGTAATATCAGAGTAAATGAAGATTTATTTAATGATTCACTTGCTTGGAAAAACGATTGGTTGCTTGATTCAGGAGAAACATGCCACATAAATCATAGAAAATATTTTTTTGAAGAATTTATTGACAATGTTGATGGAGAAGTATACTTTTTAGACCAATAAAAACTCAAGCCATTAGGGCTTGGAATAATCAGGCTTAAATTCCCTAGTCTTCCATACTTTCTTATGGATCATGTTCTATATCTCCCACAGCTGAAGAGAAACTTGTTGTCCTTGGTCCACATTTTCCAGCAAGGTCACTCCATTCATATGTTTGATGGCAAGCTTGAGGTGAGAAAAGCATCTGACCACTCACTTGTCATGAGGGGAATAGAAGAAGGAAGGCTTCTCAAGCTACAGGGTACCTTTTCTCATGCACAACATTTCTCATACAACTATCATTATGAAGAAGGTACAATTCCATCAAGTTTATTATGGCATGATATATTTGGACATTTCAACTATGACAGCCTTTGCTTGTTGAAGAAAGATGGTGTTTCTGGTTTTCCTACAATTCCTAGGAATCTTAATCAATGTGATGCTTGCATTCTAGGAAAGCATAACAAACGGTCTTTTCATGATTCACATTCAAGAGCACATAGAAAACTTGAACTCATTCATTTAGATTTACATGGTCCAATGCATGTTCCTTCTGCAAATGGAAACAAATATATGATGCCATTTATTGATGGCTACACCAGATTGTGTTGGGTTTATTTATTGAAGAACGAATATGATGCGTTTCAAACATTCAAGAACTTTCATAAATGCATTGAAAATGATGCACAATATCATATTGGCTCTATTTGCACTGATAATGGAAAATAATATACTTCAAATGAATTTGAAAACAATCTTTGCCAACATGGGATCAAACGTCAAACAATTGTGCCTTATAATCCCCAACATAATGGTGTAGCTGAAAGAATGAATGGGACAATCTTAAATATGGTGTGCTCCATGATGTTTTTCAAAAATGTAAAATTGATGTTTTCGGCTAATGCAGTTCTATGTTCTGTATATATAAAGAGTAGATTTCCATGTAATGCTATCAGAAACAAGACTCCCTATGAAATGTGGTATGGGCACATTCCTTCAGTAAAGCATCTCAGGGTATTTGGTTCCACTTGTTATGCCTTGATACCGAAGGTACATAGAAACAAAATTGGTGTAAGAAGTTGTAAGTGTATCTTCCTAGGGTATTCAAACACCTCCAAAGCATAATGTCTCTATGATGAAGTCAATACAAATTTCGTTGTATCTAGAGATCTAATCTTCCTTGAAACATCCAAAACTGACAATGTTGTTGAGTGCAACTTGATTGCTTAGATAAATTTGCAAATGCAAAATCATTTCAAGAATTTGATAATTAGATTCCACATCTTGAAGGAGGTATTCCTACACTAAATCAACCTATGGAATCTTCTTCTGAAGCACTCTCTCCCCCACATGAAACTCCAACAATGCATGATACTTTAAGTGATGTGATTGATATAATTGGGAGAATCAATCTTGATTCAGTCCTAACTCAATCAATGGAGCAACCTGAACCATCTAAGAAAGGTTCCCCAAAGTGGTTGACAAAGACACTTGAAACTCTTCATCCTAATCAGGTTGGAAAGACAAGAGCTAGAAACTCAAACCTGCAAAATGCAGGTGATGTAGATGACTCTGATTCACCTATTGATATGGATTTTTCTTATGATTTTGAATTGAATTTGTCTATAGATTTTAAACCAACTTCCTTCAAAGAAATTAATTCTCATGATGAATGGAATGAAGCGATGCAAAAGGAGTATGATGCCCTGATAAACAATGACACTTGGAAGCTAGTTTATCCTCCATTAAACCAATTGGCTGCAAGTGGATCTACAAGAACAAGTATAAAGCCGATGGATCACTTGACAAGCACAAAGCCAGCCTTCTGGCAAAAGGTTTTGCAAAGAAGGAAGGGGTCGATTATGAAGAGACATTTTCCCTCATAGAAAAATGGGCTATCATCTGGACACTCTTTTCCCTAGCAGCTCAAAACAGTTGGAAAGTCCATCAAATGGATGTAAAATATTCTTTCTTGAATGGAGATCTAAAAGAGAATGTTTTTATGTCCCAGTCTAAAGTATTTTCTATGAAAGGACATGAACATAAAGTATGCAAACTTGTGAAATCCTTGTATGGCCTCAAATAAGCACTGTGAGCCTGGTATGAAAAACTAACTGAGCATCTTTTGAAACTCAATTTCAAACATTATGATCTTGGTGATGCAACTTTATTTGTCAAGAAAGTTGGAAAAACAGTTGTATATCTTGTGGTATATGTAGATGATCTTTTGATGACAAGGAACAATGAAAGCTACATTGCATCCATAAAGAATGAATTGAGGAAAGGTTTTAAAATAATTGATTTGGGTTATGTTCATTACTATCTTTGTATTGAAGTAACTCAACATCCAAAGTCCATATTCATTTCTCAAAAGAAGTAAATTGGAGATATGTTGAATAGGTTTGGCATGACAAAATGAAATCATTTTACTACTCCAATGGAGCAAAACTTAAAGCTCACATCCATTGAAGGAAAAGAATTTGAGAATGCAACAAAGTATAGACAGCTTGTAGGAAGTCTCAACTACCTAACTACTACCATACTAGACATTTTGTTTGTTGTTGGAATCCTCTCCAGGTTTAAGCAAAAGCCTTGTGAGGGACATTGGTTTGCTACAAAAAGAGTTCTAAGGTACTTGAAGGGAACTCAAGACTTTGGAATAAAATATACACAGGTGGATGACTTCAGCTTGATTCGATACTCTGATTCAGACTTTGATGGAGACAAAGAAACTGGGGTATCTATTTCAAGTTATGCTATGAGTCTTGGATCAGGAGTTGTCTCCTGGAGATCACACAAAAAATCAGTTTTAGAAGATTCCACAACAGAAGCAAAATATGTGGCAGCAGCTGAGGCAACAAAAGAAATTGTGTAGCTCAAGAAAATTCTTGAAGATTTGCAGGTAAAAGAAGTACAATACCTCTGCAATAAAGTGGCCAAGAACCAAAAGTTCCATGATTGAATGAAGCACATCAGTACTAAATATCATTTGATTCGACATCATGTTGAGACAAAAACAATCCATCTCTGCCATGTTCCACTAGTGAGCAAATTGTAGACATCTTGACCAAAGCACTTGGAAGAGAAAAGCTTGAACGATTCAGAATGATGCTTGGACTCACCAACAAACCTTCAAATTAGGGGGGCAATGTTGAAACCTAATCATTAGGATTGGGTGAATAAGTGTAACTAACGTAAATAAATAATAAGAAATATGAATAGTCACCGAGAGATGAAGTGAACAGTCTCTCCTCATGTATAATAATAAAGACCAACCTGAATGAATATGAACATATTGATTTTGAGGGGTTACTGCGTGGTCTAACAAAACTAAGTAATGTTTGGATGTGTATATACATTTTTTAGGCATTTAATTTATATAATTATCATAGTTCTTTATAATTATATAATTTAGCAATAAGAACAATATCGATTGAGCAGACCCTTTGGAATTTTAATTTAATTATTAATAACTATCATAGTTATTGAGAATTAAATTAAAATCCCAAAGGGTTAGCTCAATTGATATTTTCTTGTTGTTTGTTGCTAAGTACCTCACCATTGGGAGGTCACAAGTTCAATTCTCCTCGACCCCCTAGAGGCAAGGGACTATTAGTTTAGCTCACTAGATGTCAACCCTTAGGGTTGATATGCCTAGATATTGTTTGGAAAAAAAAAAAAGTGATAAATAGGGACTTGCATCACTCTAGATCCTCTTTTGGAATTGTCGTGGTTTTCCATGGTGTAAAGGTCTTATGTTAAGTTGGATCTTGAGTGATATTTATCTGATTATCTTAGTTGAAACTTTGGAACATGACGAATCTAAGGTCTTTCATGTTGACAAATTCACTCTTTGGTTAGCTTGGAATAAGAAATCCTCCCAGAGGGGTTTTGGTGGTATAGCCTGTTATGTAACTAACATTGTTTCCTCTCACATCCAGCTTCATAAAATCGGCCCCTTCAATCAGTACATTTGGATCAAGATCTTTGATTCTACCACTAATATGATCTTTATTGCAATCTTCTATTTCACTCCTATCAACTCTACATCCTATAAGAAAAACAACTTGGATAATAATTGTCATTTCAATACCCTAGGAAAAGATAGGTACAAGCTAAGGAATGAAGGTAATATCCTTTTTCTTAGGGACTTTAATGCTAGAACTTCTATTAACCAAGCTATTATGTTAATTAACAACTATAACTACGACCCCTTGTGGTTTGATGAAGATAGAAACTTAGCTAATAGATTGAAGAGAAACTATAGGACATAATCAATAACATATTTGGCACTAACCTCCTCAAACTTTGTAATTCTGAGGACCTAATCATTTGTAATGGTATTAACAAGTGGCCTCTCTTTAGTCAGACGACTTGTTTCCATTGGCTAGGTAGCAGTGTCGTCAATTATGATATTTGTAACACCCATGTCCTCATTCATATTACAAAATTTGAGCTACTTAATAGGTACGCACCTGAATTTGACCACAGACCTCTGTCTTTATCCCTCAATCTTGTTATGCATACCACCCACATACAGGAGACCAGTGAAATCAAAAGGCACATTCAATTCAATATAAGTAATGTCAACCTTTTCATAAGGGATTTAGAAAGGGATTTAGGCTCCATGGCTTATAATAACAACATTGATACAATTTATTACCATTTTACTACTAACATTTCCATTATCATTAGCAAGTTCTCTAATGAGACTTCATATAATAAGAAAAATAGTGCTTCCATCCTTGGTATGAAAAACAATGTAAAATTGCTAGGAAAGATAAGTATATAAATCATTAAGCTTCAGAATATAAGTATATATCTCATCAAGAGGAAGAAGAGGTCATATATTAATAAGAGACAAGAGTATCTTCTCCACCTTTCTAAATTTGTGCCCAAAAAGTTTTGGCAGAATATGCTTGTTCGTAAAGCTAAATATAATCATTCTATCCACTTAGAAAATTAGGAAAACTATCATAAGAAGTTATATGACTCTCCAGACACTATGGGCACCATATTAAAATCTCCTATTAAGGAAAATACATTTTCTGTGGAAGATGTTGAGTCTAGGATTAATAAGCTCGCTAATGGGAAAGCTAAATATATTGAAGGATACCAATATGAGATCTTTAAAATGGGAAGATCTATCCTTATTCCTCATCTCCACAAGCTTCTCAATTTGGCTGCACATTATGGATTCCCTAAGATTTGGATGAAAGGCCTTATTATGCCTACCTTTAAAAAGGATGGATGAATTTCAAAAGCAATGGGTCTTTCATCTTGCATTAGAACAACACCAATTCCATTTCCTGAAGCATCACATTCCACAATAAAGGTTTTTGTGAAGTCCGGTGTAGCTAAGACCGGTGCTTGGCACATTGCCTCTTTAAGATGTTCAAAGCCTTTGTTGCTTCTGGAGTCCATGCAAATGCATCTTTCTTCAATAGTGTTGTTAGAGGTGCTGCTATTCTCCCATAATTCTTAACAAACTTGCGATAATACCCTGTCAACCCGAGAAATCCTCGCAGATGCTTTATGGATGTGGGGATTCTTCATTCCTTAATGGCTTTAATTTTGCTAGGGTCTACCTTAACTCCTTCATGAGATACAATATGACCCAGATATTCCACCTCTTGTACTCCAAAGAAACATTTGGATCTTTTTGCATATAATTGTTTTTCCTCCAATAGTTGTAGCACCCTGTCGACATGTTCAACATGATCCTTCCAAGACTTGCTGTAGATTAGTATATCATCAAAGAATACTAACACAAATTTTCTAAGGAATGGTTTGAAAATTGAATTCATCAACCTTGAAATGTTGGGGGTGCATTGGTAAGGCCAAAAGGCATGACCAAAAATTCATAATGACCCTCATGAGTTCTAAATGCTATTTTCTGAATGTCTTTAGTCTTCATTCTGGTTTGATGATATCCTGAACGAAGATCCAACTTGGTGAAGTAAATTGATCCATGCAATTCATCCAGTAATTCATCAATGATAGGAATGGGAGTCTTATCTTTAATAGTGAGCTTGTTGAGCTCCCTATAATCCGGACACATGCATCATGATCTATCCTTCTTGTGCACCAATACTACTGGAGTAGAGAAAGAACTTTGACTCGGTTGAATTATACCAGACTCTAGCATTTCTGCAACCATACATTCAATTTCACTCTTTTGCATAGGGATATCTGCACGGCCTGATGTTTGGAGGAACACTTCCTGGAATCAGATGAATAGCATGATCATGATCACGAATAGGTGGGAGACCTTTGGGAGTCTCAAATACCTTGGAATGATTGTCCAAGACTTTTTGGAAATCTGGAGAAATAGATGATTCCAATGTGGAAACATCTAGTGAACATAATTGTGCAATTACACCTCTTTGTTCCTTTTTTAGAAGCTTTGTCATACCATTAGAGCTGATTATCTTTCCTGGTTTCCCTGCAATACCCCTTAATTCAACTTCCTTTCTTTCCGCAGAAAATTTCATGAAAAGTTCTTGAAAATTAAAAGCTATTGTACCCAAGGATTGTAGCCATTGGACTCCTAGTACAACATCAACACCTCCCATTGGAATGGAAAGCATTGGGCTAGTCAATACATATTCTCCCATGGATAGCTTGATATTATGGCACTTTCCAGAGCAATTTATTGTTCCTCCATTTGCAATCATCACTTGACACTCTGGTGCTGGATATAGGAACCAATTCAATTCTTTTGCTACCTTACAATGAATAAAATTGTGGGTGCTTCCTGAATCAATCAACACTATTACCTTTTTCTTCTTGATTTGTCCTTCTATCTTGATGCTTTGAGGAGTGGTAATTCCTGCCAATGCATTACAAGATATGGTCGGATTCATTTGTTCTTCATCTAGGCTTTGTTCCTGGAGTATATCCTCTTCTTTTGACCTTTCTTTCTCCTTTTCTTCCTCCTCTTGACAATCTATGTAGAATAATTTCTTCTCAGCACACTTATGACCTTTAGTGTATTTGCTATCACAACTGTAACAAAGCCCTTTTGCTCTTTTTTCTTCCAATTGTTGTGGTGTCAACCTCATAGGTTGTGGAAGATTAGGGACAACACTTCCATCTTTATATTTGTGAGTGGTATGCTTCTTGGTTGCCATAATTTTGCTTTCCATTTTTCTTGCTAACCTGAATGCCTTCTCTAATGAATCAAGTTCCCAAAGGCGAACATCATATTGGATATTATCCTTTAAAGACCCTATGAACACATCAATCCTATGCTCCTCTGGAATATATTTTACCCTTATCTTCAATTTTTGGAACTCCTCAATGTGCTCCATTATTGAACCCTTTTGTTTGAGACTTATCAATTGGCTAAAAAAAGTGTTGCTTTCTGTATCCTCATAATGTGCTATCAATTCTTCCGTAAAAATTGCCCTAGTGATAAATTGTTTACAAGAGAAAAGCCATTGAAACGATACAAACTGATTTGGTTCCAAATATAAAGTTTCCATACGTACCTTTTGTGTGTTTTGCACATTATTGAGATCGAAAAATTGCTCCATCTGTAATATCCATGTTGTGGAATCCTTGCCATCAAACTTCCTCATATCGATTTTTGGAAGATGGTGTGTCTTCAATCCAACATTAGAGTCTATGGAATCATGATTAACATTTCTTTTGTTCTCATCATGAGTTTCCTTTACTACCCTTTCACCCTTAGTGACCCTTTCTTGGAGCAACTTATTCATATTTATCTTCAATTCTTCCATGTCTGTCTTCAAATCTATCTTCAAATCATCCATCTTATCTTCCACATCATTCATCTTAGCTTCTACACCTTTCTTTAAACAATCCATCTTAGATTCTATTCCTTTTTGTGCAAGTGACACTTGTTACACTTGGTCTCGTAATTTTGATATATCATGTTGCATTTCTTCCTCTTCTTCATGAGTCATGCTAGAGCTTTCAGGTCGTCTACTAGGTGTTTCCATTTTGTTTCTTCGGGGCATCAATTACTGATAATAATTCTTCACTATGCCCTTTGAATTCCTTCAAAATAATTTTTCAAAACAAGCTTAAGCAAACATTTAAAAAAACATACACACCTTTTTTCACTTTGTAGGAGCTCGATATTGCCTCTTATGTCTCTCTGTAATTTCAGATCATCTAGTTCTGAAATGGCAACCTGCAGTATCCCTCTGTGTCCTCTTTCCAATGCCACCAATCTTACCCTAATTGGATTCTCCAATGAAGAGTTATGCCAAATATCCCACAGTGACCTGATTATAGACTAATTCAGTAGAGCGAACTTGTACGATGTGCCACGTGTCCCTGTTTTGACCTTTGGCTCTGAAAAATATTTACAAAAAACTATAGTCCGTCCTCTTTTTGGAACTTCTGACGAAATTTCAATCTGATGCACAAAGAGAAAGTTATGACGATTTTCCCCAGGTCACCTATTTTGAATGTAATTCAAGATTCTGCAAAAGGACCAACTTCCTTAGTTCATATCTCCGAAAATGTAGCACGAAAAGCTCTGAAATTCAGATCTCAGATTCAGTGCGATGTATTCTCAAATGGGTTTTTTGTTTAGCTTTAGAAACATCGCAGAAAAAAGTTATAGCGAAAATGCCACGATGACCTGTTTGGAGCAGCGAAACCCTAGAATCCAAAGCTCTGATACCAAATGTTATGAAACCAACTCAAGAAAAGATAGAAAAGATAGATCAACGCTTATATTCAGCCTTTCGAGGGGGAACCTAATTTACATTACATAAATGAACAATTCTCGATATACAAATGATAAAACTCTTTCTAATATAGGAGTCTAAGGAGTCACAATGATAACCCAGCCGACCTAACAATAATTATATAAAGCCACAAAAATAACAATAGAGGGATTCTATGGGGCACAGTAATAACAATATGGGGACAATAGGGGCACAAAATTGTTAATAATGGGTACAACTACAATAGTAATGGGGTAATCACTAGTATTATAGGGACCCAACACTTGACCATATCCTATATCGGTTTCACAATCTGTGCATAATCAAAGATGAACTTTTTGAGGAAGTTGATCTTCCCCAAGAAAGATTGCATAGCTTTCTTGTTCATGGGGAAGGGAATCTATGTGATGGTATGAACTCTTTCTAGATATACCTTGATCCCACTTTTGGCAATGATGTGTCCAAGCAAGTTACCCTCGAACAATGTGAAGATGCTCTTCTTGGGATTCAGGGATATCCCATATTTCCGACATCGCTTGAAAATATTATTGAGATGGCATAGGTGGTATGATCATTGTCTTGAGAAGATTGTCATATCATCAAGGTAGACCACCATGATTTGTCTGATAAGCCCACGGAAGGTGATGTCCATTGTGTACTAAAATGTCGCACCTGCATTTACTAACCCAAACGAAATTCTATGAAAAGTAGACACACCCCACTTGGTATGGAATGTTGTTTTGAGCATGTCAGGCTCTGTTACTAGAACGTGGCTGTATCCTGAAAAGTCATGAAGAAAAGAAACATCTCTGCTCCAAATACTGTCTGCAGTATATGAGACATGGATGAAACTAGGTAGTTTTCCTTGTTTGAGGCACGATTGAGATTACATAAATCTACACACAGGTGGATCTCCCTGGAATTCTTTCTGACAGGGACTAAATTGGACACCCATGTTGAATGTCACACTTTATAGATGATCCGAGCATCCAAAAACTTGGTTAGTTCTTTCTGTATAAGGAGCTCAACTGATGGGTGAACTTTCCTCAACTTTTGCTGAAAAGGCTTGGCCCCTTCCTTGATTGGTATGACATGTTGGATTATTCACATGTCATATGTCTTAAGATCATCATATGTCCATGCAAATACATTACGGTACTATTTGAAAAGGCGGACAAAATCCTTCCACTCTTGTGGCATACAACATGTACCATGATTCACAAACTTTGGATCCTTTTTCGTTCCTAGATTGATCTGTTTGTGCCACAATGTAGAGCTATGAGTTTTGGCATTCACAAGTCCCTGAGAGTGGTTCTTCAAGTCATACATCTTTTCAAGTGATACCACACCCTTGGGGATGAGGTTGCCTTTGCTTGTATCAGCTACGTCCTGCAGAGATTGTTCGTGCTTGTCCTCATCTATTGCTGCATCCTTGAAGACGTCAACATTAGCCATGAAATGCAATATCTGTTGATCATCATTGAAAACATGTAAATTAGTGATGTTATCTGAGATATATGGATTATAAAAAATCTCAACAGAAAATCTATCCCTTAACGGTGACATCCTAGCAGCTGTGTTTTCCAAGGCATCTATAGCAGCATTACACATTCTTGGTACTGAAATAATGTTAAAAGCTTGGAATTGGGATATGAGTCACCATACCTCTTGTTGCTAAATTTTAAGACGAGGTGAAACATAATGTATAGTGTTACATACTTGACACACCATGATCTCTGAATCACCTATCACTTTTAGAACAACAACTTTGGGGTCGATGGCATTTTATAAGCCCAAGACAAGTGCTTCATACTCGACGGTGTTGTTCATGCACTCAAACTCTAAGCGGATAGAGATTAAGTGTTTTCTCTACAACGGGTCTGTTAAAACACAACTGGCTCCAAATCCCTCCTGCATTTTGGATATTTTAAAGTACATGATCCACATATCCTCTATATAGGGACCGCTTGTCGCACTAGTACTACTGTCATTACTGCTACAACTACTACAAACTATTGTACAAGTTTCATCTTCACTAGTTGGGCATGGAAGGAGACCCAACTATGTGTCTGGTGGGGTATGGGATGGCTATGCAAGATAACACCCCAACTCTGTCTCTAGAAAGAAATTGTTGAACATAAGTTATGTGAAAGCCAACGGTTCATTTTCTCCATTCAAGGGAGTCATGTTGTACTTCATGTATCTCTTTGAAAATACCCAGATCTAGTTGTTTCTACCCTTATACGGAAGCCATAAGTGTGACCAGTTAGTGGAAAAGTATCCTTGTAGCTTGATTGACTAGTCTCTGATGAGAAATACCCCATATGATTTTGGGATGTCCACAACTGCAATATTGATGCATTGATGAACTCGTCCGTCAGACGATAACCAGATGATCACATCCCTGAGTTCACCAATTGTTGGTACACATGTTTTGTCTATTTGGATGATCTACGCACTTTTATTACTCTATTAGGCATTGATCCTTTTAGCGGCGGAGAGTGGAATGACATTAACCGATGCGCCAAAATCAACCAAGTAGTTGTGAACTTTGAAGTTGAAAATTTTGAATGATAACAAGAATGGTGGGTAGAGTGAGTCTACCTCCTCCATGTAGAAAATGCTAAGTACAAATGCGAGAGTGTCAGGAGACTTACTTGATCCCTTACTGGAATAAGTAGCATCACCTATAGATGTTTTCCCAAATTCTTGTAGAAGAATGTCCCTTTGACTCGTGATATTTGTGAGCTCATATAGGGAGATGTTTACATGAGTCTTCTTCATGTCTTCTAAAATGTTATAATATAAATCATAAAGACTCATCAAGGTGTCCGGGGGTGGAACTAAGTTCATGGTTTCTGGTGGGCTTCTTTTGTCTTTGCTGCTTATGGAAACACTTTTCACTGAAATTTTCTTCCTAGACTTACTCTAAGTATTCTGTGTTGAGTTGGCCGATGGACCTAATGTCCTTAACATATCTGGTCTTATTTTATCCCTCAGCATCTCAAACATAGTGGTGACTGTATCAAGTTATATCAATTTATTTTCTTCGGAGTTGGTCTGTCACTTGGAGACTTCTTCTCCGTGTTGGTCTTTTGGGCTGTGCGAGTACAATGATACATGTTTACTACATGCAAAATACTTGGAGCTTCATCAGATGTAGCAACTTCTTCTTCTTCATTTTTAGGCTCAACCTTCTCATTAGTTGTGAGGTTGTTGGACAAATGTGTAGCCATGCTTCTCATTCCACAGTTCCATTCTGGGTACACTCTTTCCGAATGTTGTTTGCGATGAAACATGTAGTATGAATATGTCGCGAGTTGGTCAAGGTTCAAAACCAGGTTGGATATCTACACAAATTTGGTCGAATGGCTATTGCTGCTGCTTGAAGCTACATTCTTCTTCGGTAGGTACTTGGAAGGTTTGTTTCTCATGGTTGTCTCGCTCTTCCGTTGTTTAAGTTCAACAAATTTGATGGTTAGGGGCTTGACGAGATGAGTAAGGCTTTCAATGTCATTTTTCTTCCTTTTCTTTAGCCTTACACATAGAGGTATGAGACCTCTTTCCCATGTATTTAGAGTCCTTAGTGGATTCTTCATCTACAATGACTCCATTGTGACTCCAATAGCACACATGTATTTCTCTATGGCAATAACCTCTTCACAATTTTCTATCAATGTTGGTCTTGCAGCTCGCTTGATGAACTTCAAAATACTAGTCGACAGTGTAGAAGTGTAGTAGTCAATGGTGATGGAGTCAGGAGGTTTAGTGTCAACTGAGAACTTGTTCAAAATGTGGTTAAACCTATGATTGAAATATTTAACCTTTTATTTCTGCTCCATCTTGAGACTACCCAATTACTTTAGCAACATGGAAAGGGTCTTGTCTTCAATTTTTTTTTTAAGAAAGATAATTTTGAATGCCCCCCAGTTATAGAAGGAGTTTGGAGGAAGGTTATGGTACCATATAGTTGCTCTGCCATCCAAGGTATATGGAAACAATCTACTTGCAACATCATCGTAATGTACCTCAAGTGTCTGCTGATGTAGATAGAACACGTCTAAGTGCTATTCTTACTTCACTATCATGTTAGGGTCATATTTCATTAAGAGCTTCTCTGCTTATCTCGACACCTTATGCAGGACACCGAGAAGTGCCAATGGGCCCTGAGTCATCCATTCCACAATTTGTTCTGCCATGTTGTCCCCTTCTTCGTCCTCCTCCTCCTCTTTTGAATCAGATGATTCTTCCTTGAATATGTTGGTCCTTCTTCCTCTTCTCCTCCTCCTTCGTTTCCTTCCCCCCCACCAGAAATTGTGCTCGAGAGTAAGAGGTTGTCTTCTTCTTCCTTTTGAAAGAGTGGGGGTTCCTATTTTTTCTCCATAGCTTCAAAAAACTCCTAAATATTAGTGAAGATCGCTTCTTCAACCGATGAAACTACTACTCCTGCAGGGGTAGTATTTTGCTTCTTTTAAGAATATGGAAGAGCGCACAATCCTAGAATCAGTCCAAAAAATTTTGCAAATTGACGGGTGATGGGATGGACAACTCAAATTTGATGATACATGATTTCAAGTTTGGGTCTAGGAGGTGATAAATGACCAACTTTAGAATTGTGTGTATGGGAGAGGGAGTGAATGTTACTGCCTTGACCAGATAATGGGTGAGTGGGGTTGGTGGGACAATCATCCATAAACTAATGGAAACCCTCCTTCTAGTGCCAAAAATATTGATGGCGTTGGATCCGCCAACATTTAGGTGATCTCCTTGATATGATGTCCCAACTAGACCTCACACTGTTTGGTGTAGGAGTCCCATTCGGTATGATGGATCGATTTCCATTTACTTAAATATTTTCCTTAGGTATTGTTGCTCATCACATGAGAGTGTTACACTGGTATCTTCAAAAAGTGAGGTGAGTGTGCTTGGTGAGTGCGTAATGTAACTATGTCTAGGTTCTCTTATTGCAAAAGGGGGAAAGTAAAGTGAGCCTCTAAGTGAGAGGTAATAATACCACCCAGGAAGAGACACACATGAAATAGAAAGGTTTTTCCAACATCCAATAGAATAGTCTAGAACAAATGTGATAGTTGTTAAAATCGAAGTACAAAGGAAGACACGTCCACCATCTAGTAGAGTAGTCCACAATGGATGTGATAGTTGTTATAACTAGTAAACAAGGAGGTTTTTCTTTTATCCTGCGGAGCAGTCCACAAGGATGAGACAAAAATGATAACCAATACAACACATTCCCAACAAGGTAAGTACTAAAACAACCAAAATAGTTCAACTATCTTAGTATATATCAAACAAACATGAACTACAAATTCCGAGAGAACAGTCTTACAAAAATCTACAAAACGTGCATGAAAACGTGCTAGCCTTAACATGCTTATGTATTAAGTAAAATTTCCAAGACACATATGTACACCATACATCACTAGCCCCAGTAGTGGGACATTGGAGCCACTCCTCGCTCCTCATTGAACTAACTGAAAATTCTCAATGCTTCGCGGGAGGAGCCAAGGTGAAAAGTCCTTTGTCATATAATGGGAGGGTATATGTTGACCCATGTGACCCTTGGACTACCCTCGTGACTGTTCAACTTCATATGAATTTTCAAATGACATGACTCTTCATATTCATGTGTGTCCATTAGACTTTCACTTTACATTATATTCGATTTACAATAGATATGGTCCACGGTAGTGATGTGGCCTGGAAAACTCATGACACAACTTGACATGACACTACTGACATGGATTAGATGGTTGTGGTGGCAATGTCAAGTTGTTGTTGTTGGTAAGTGATGGATGTGTACTTGGATGTGCTTTCTTTTCTCCTCTGCATGGCTTGATGATGCAGAGTCTTTAATGATCTTTGGTATTGAAAGGTGGTTGCATGCATGTTTTCCCTTTGCTTTTTCTTAATGAGATTTTTTTCCCATCCAACTGCAAGTAATTCTTCTAGCATGTTCACTTCTTCTTCATCTCCTACATCATCTCACTATGATCTAATAGTGTACATGTTCCTGAAATTCACTCATGATGGGATGAAATCATATCCAAAACCTCCTGGTCTAAGATGACACATTGTTATTCATGGACTGGACCTGGGACGAATGACAAGCTGGGAAGAGGACCCAACAACTACGAATTGCATAGATCCAGGTGACAGGGAGGGAGACTGGTCACTGAGACTACACAAAGAAAAACTCAGGCTTGATTGAGGAATTCCAGAGCACAATCTTCACTATCGGGAAAAATTTCACAGAGGCCACTGGGAGGCAAGATTGCGCAGTTGAGATAATCAGTGGCAGCTACAAGGTGAAACCCTGAGAGGCAGGTTTGCATAGTTTTCTAAGGGAAGGAAAGATTGGGCAACAAAGGGACTAGAGAAGAAAGATCCGCACAATTTTTGGAATCAGTGAGTCCCAACTTAGGGGGGACATTGGGGGGGAGACTCAGTTTTTTGTGTATTGTGGGGGTTCCAACAGGAAAGGAGGAGGGTTAATGACTGATCTTGTGAAATGTGTAGTTCAGGTTGAGCTTGAGGCAACTTCTGCACAATTTTGGGGAGGAAGGGAGGCTTCTCAACTCTGGGATTGTGTAGTGCAACTATCCTAGAAGATAGTATTTGTGCACTGTGCAGTTCTAGGAAGCAGAGCAACATAACTGAGGGCAGAGACTGCACAGTGTATAGCTTAGTCGAGGTCTAGTGAAGGGGAGTTGTCTAGAAGGATTTTCAGGAAAATGGCTATGTGTGAGGCAAGTGAACTTGTGAGGAACTTGACATTGTGATAACATACTTAACATACTTTGGAAATACAACAACATAGACCACCAGAACAACAAGACAAAGCATTACTCTCTGTTGGACTATCTAGAACTAAAAGTGACAAGTGTGACACTTGAGATAGACCATACGGCGACTGTGACGACAATTACGCGACAATACTTGAAACTTTGTGTATGAGTGAGACCAATGTTTACATAACTAGGAAAACTCAAACACACAAAGAAAAACCTTTGAAATGACCTTAATAGAACTGCAAGCATGTTAAAGCAATCAACATTCCAAAAGACGATAGTTGGTCAATGAAGCTAAAGGGGTGAAAAGACTTTGAGGGAGCTCACGGAATGAGCTCGAGTCTTTGCAACCATAAAGGAAAAACCAAGGAAGGATTTGAAATTTGAGTGCAAGGCAAAATTTTGGAGGGTGTTGCAACTGCTACAATAAGTGGACACATGGTTAATTGGAGGACCTCAGGGTTACCCCCCTCCCCACGCAACACACATGCGATAATTAATGCATGGGTCTCGACTCTAGTACATATGTCGGGAGGATTATCTGGAAGATACAATGAGTATGTTAACAGAAGCAATGGAATTCATTCCACTGTTGGAATTCCAAGCAATGAATTTTGGGTTGAAAGAGAATAAAAGGGATTGCTTTGGTGACCATGAGTGATTGCCTGGGTGTTGGCTCAGTGGGCACAACGTTGTGGAAAGATTGCTCGTATCATAATTGATCAATTATGATTTTCAAATTAGTATATGGGAGCCAGGTATGAACCTAAGAGCCAAATTGGTTCTTAGCTCAACGTCTGGCTGGGAACTTAGGAACCTTCTCCCCAATCTAGATTATAGTTTCAAGGTGGACTTCCCTTTATGCATTGAGAAGGTAACCCTGCTACACTTTTTATATTTATCCAGTTGGTCTATCAATAGTTCCGTGGGTAAAATTTCGGAGAAATTCAAAGGGGATTTCGTCAAGCTTTGAGGTTTGCGTCTTGGGGTGTTAAGTGGTCACGCTCTGGTCATTGCTCTTGATTCTAGTTTCTGTTTGTCCAATATTGGTTTTTTGCTTTGCCTTTGTTTTGGCATAGCATTGGTGGTCACCCTCATCTATAGCTTGAATAAGTGGGCGTCCAGTCTTCCTTTAAGCCCCTTGTGTTTTCTAGGTTGTTGTTGTGTCAGGGCCGATGCTTTGTGGGTAGACACTCTAACCAATTGGGTGGAGGAGTTTAGAATTTGGGTGATTGTGGTATTCAGTGAAAAATTTATTCTTGGAAATTACTTTGTTTCAGGGAATTATATCTCTTCCTATTACATAACCTCACCTTGTGTGGTATTTACCATTTTTAGGAAAGGCAAGCTTCAATGTTCTACTGGCCGTTGTTAATTCTATCCAGCCAGGAAATTTGGGGATCACTCAAAGACCCTATTTTTCAGTCCTTCATATTTGAGGCCAATGCCACGTCAGAGAAGGAGGCCACATCGTGGGGGTGGACATCACTTCAACGCTGGTCATCCAGTCCACAACCACAACTCTTCCTTTGGAAATTATGCAAGTATGGAATGTGAAGGTGAGGTGGCTAACACTCTGGACCATTCTCCAGGTCCTATGGTTGCTCCAGCCTCCTTGGACTCTATAGTAGAGAAACTAAGAGCCATCCAGGACAACATGGATATTATTCGTGATTATAGGTATGAGGACCACAGTGAATTGATTGCATATATGAACGACATTCAATTAAGCCAGAATGAGATCTTGGAACAGTTGGACAACCTCTGATGGAGCCATCTTTGAGCTAATGATCATCTCTGCGGTCTGGAAGCTCATGTGGAACACATCAACTTCCACATGCATGGAAGTGTCAATTATTATGTTGCTCCCCTATACTCCCCTCCCCTCCATCCTCCTCCTTGATGTGTTGATGTTAGAATTTTTGTTCTTTTTTTCTCCTTTGTGTGATGTATGGCTTCTAAGCTTGGTGGAAATAATGCATGTAAAGGTCTATTTGTGGCATCCTCTAGCCCCCAAAGGCAAACATCTGGTCAGAATGAGGTAATGGGGGTTGTAGAGACATCTTTTATACTCATTTTTGTGGTAATCTAATAGAAGAAATTTGACTAACAAAAAAATAACATGTATTTTATAATATTCTTTTGGGATGTTTTTTAACTATGTTGTCATCTTGATGTGGACTAGAAATATTATTTGATTATTTTCGTTAAGGTTGATTGCGGGGCTAATTAATTTATGGGCTTAGGGATAAGGGGTTATTGTTTAAGGGTTTAGGGGTTTGGGGTTAAAAGGGTTTAGGGTTTAAGGGTTTACTGGCTTAAGGGAATGGGGTTAAGGTGTTAGGAGGTTAATTTGGACCTAGAGGATTTAGAGGCTAATAATGGTTTTTATGGAGCATTTTTAATAAATTTTTAAAGTATATTATGCAAAATATGACATTAAGAAAGAATATGACATTACATTGATGAATGCAAACTAGGATCAATATGGTTTTTTATTATGGCCGTTACTATATATCTTAGAAAGTGTCTCACTTCCTACATGTCAAGAAAAGTAACATCTTTCTTAGACTTTTTCAACATATTCTTAAATATCTTGATAAATTGCACAAGAATCATCAATAATTTGTTGCATTTGTTTCTTGGTCTCACCTAAGTTGTCTTTCTCTCTCTTTGTTGTATTTTTTTTCTTTATATATTATATTTGTAAGCTGTTTGAAGCGAACGAAGTTCCTTCTACAAATTATTTACTCCAGAAGACTTGGAATATAAAGATATCCATGAGGATACAAGAATATATATTAAATATGTGAGTAAGAATGAATGATTTACAATGAGAACGAGAGGTTTGCTTATATATCAGGCAAGTGTCTCTTCATGAAGTGTCATGTCTCATTTAGACATGCCTCTTCAACCTAATTACTAGTTTAACTAATCATTATTTATGATTATTATTGTTTACAATTATTTTACATTATTTTATATATTTTATTCGTAACATTGTCTCCTTCCTCAAAAAGCTTTGTCCTCAAAGCTTGTCGATGAAAAAGGATTGATCTCTTTTTCGGCTTCAAATGACTTTCTTTCTTGGAACATTCATCTTTGTCGATACAAGATGATATGATATTCTTTGTGACAAACAAAATTGTCGCACTGAGAAGGGATCAGACCATCCTAGATTAATTTTCTATGGAATATTCCGATCATTGGAATTTTGTAACGACTTGTTAGCATAAGACGAGATTGATTTTATGTCATTATTCTCAAAAACATCAATTTGTTGTTTTTGTTCTAAATGGTCCCAATACATAGATTGGTTGAGTTGTCTACTCTCATGATTTGGATGCCGATAGGGTATTTTTTTGGTTTGACTTTCCCTTATTGGGCATGTGCCAATTTTTATATTTTCTTCTGGCAAAGACGTTGTTGAGTTGGTTATGGCACATTCACTTGGGATGTTCATTGTCTGAACTACAACATCTACGTGTGTCATTTCTTCAACTGACTTGTCTTCTTCATACATTACTTTTGAAATATCCGATATATCTTCTGGTGTTATTGAATTAGGTTTCAGTGTAACATATTGGAGTGTTATTTTCTTCTTGTTGTAAGAAAATGTTAAAAACTTTTTCATAGTATTTAGAATAAAGGAACCTAGAGTTTCCATCCAAGGTGATCCCAAAACAATGTCACTATCGTTAAAACATAAGGTTTTCACGGTGAATTGTGAGGTAAAAGTATAATCTCCAATATTTAGGTGTAGATTGCTTATGTCGTATTGTTTGTTACACGTGCCAAAAATATTCATTTCAACTATATTTGTTTTAGGAATCACCAATTGGTTAGCACATTTATGACTAACATAATTACTTTTTTCAGCAAGACTGATAGAGATTATGATATCTCTTCCTGCGATTGATCCTTTGATTTTAAATAATTTATCAACATATTTACCAAAGGTTTCAGGAAACCTTTCATTACTAGTCTCCATTTTTGCTTCTTAAATATTAAATACTTATTTATTTTTTTTTTTATTTTTATTTTTATTATTTACTTCTCTCTCTTTTATTATTATTATTATTTTTCTAAATTATGCTAAATTCTATTACTAAAACATAATGGTACACTGAGGCTTGGGCCTTTGCATGTCCGTGCCATAGTTTAAGGCAGATAGAAACAAAATAGGATTGTGACTGCCCATACAGGAAACCAGTCCAGTTCAAAAATGAAATTGTAAATATTATCTTGCTGCCCATGTAGGGGAAACCAACAATTAAGCATAGTATCTAACCAATTTTTCAAAAAAAAAATCAAAGAAACCAAATGTCAACAAGTTTTCCAAAAATCCCCCAAAAAATTAGATAACATAATTCCCAGAACCTGTGACTCGAAGACGTGTGTTATGTTGTGTGGACGGTCAAGTGTCATGTTGGTAAGTCATGTCATACTGTGGCGACGGGTGTTCCTCAACGATATAACACTTGTAAGCATCCATGTCATCTTCTTCTTGCTACGTTTCTCCCGTGTCATCTTCCGCTTGATGGTCACGGTCCTTCTCCTCCACAATTTTCTTGTCTAGAGGAATGTCCTGCTTCGCCCCTCCTCAGTGTGATCTTCCCTCGACCTTGGCTAGCTCCTCTCTGGTAGGGCGTCCACCTCCGGTAGTTGTCTCCTCATGAAAGGTAATGGACATGGTGGTGGTTATGATGGGTTGGTTCAGGGAGCAACGGTAGGTGAACTGGGCTGAGCAGAGGGGCTGTTGTGGATTGGAGGGGATTTCAATGGGCGGAGAGTTGAAATGTGTTGATTGGAGGCGGAGAGCTCATGAGCAGCCTCTGCCGCTGCAAGTATTAGGAAATTGGCTTGTGGTCAATTGAGATGAGGGGGAGGAGGTGTCTAAGGTAGGTGACGATGGAGAGCGAGGCAATCTAACTCTGCTTCGCATTCTGTGGCGAATCCTAGGAATTTTAACGTCAGGGGGAGGAGAATGTCTGCTGGGAGACGACTCAGAGTGATGAGAGGGCACAACAGGTTCAGAGGTTGGCTCAGAGGAAGGAATAGCAGCAGATGCGGGGTGGAGAATAAAATTGCAGACCAAGCTTTGTGTAGAACGATTGCCCGGGCCAATTTCAATGCAGCATAGAATGCTGCAGTACCTGCTCGTAGGAGTGCGTGAGCTTGGTTTTGCTGCGGCCAGTGGGAAATGGCATTATAGAGGTGAGGGATTAGAGATAAGGGCGGTGGAGTTCAAATTACTAGAGGTCGCTATTAAGCCGAGCCGAGGTGGGTAGACGCAGTCGGATTGATTATAGTGCTAACTTAATTGAAATTTATGGTTGTTGTTAAGTCGTTTTATGGTTTGGTGTGTGGGATTATGGAGGGCCATGTGGCCAAGTCACTTGCCGTCCCATTCTGCCGCCAACATATTAATCTTGCCGTACACCCGCATCCAGGATTTTATATATATAGTTGTATAATGGTTGTATTATATACGGTATTGAACTTATATGTTTGACCCAAATCAAATCAGTGTCACCTGTGGTCACGCTGCTCCATGATGGGGAGAAGGGACCCTTCAGACACGTTGACAACATTTCTTTCTTTTTCTTTATGTAGGCTGTGGACGGATGGACAAGTCAGTTGACAGGAGGGTAGAGCTCGATGGGGGATGGACGGGATGGTGCGTGGATGGAGTGATGCAGAGAACAACGTACAGTGGAATCGAGCGGGAACAATTCGGGGAGCCGCAAGTGATCTGATGTGGTGAATGACGTGTGATATTACGGTTGCGTGTTGCGCTGGTTAATTCAGTGGAGGAATTGGAAGGGTTAAGCAGCTGTTAGTGGACATGTATCAGGTGATGTGGGATGCATGTGATCCAGGCACGATAGAAGCAATAGAGCAATGTGTTGTGGATGATACTGAGGAGCGAGGTTGGCACATGGTCAAGCGGGTATCAAGGTCCTTGACGTTTGGACAGTGAAAATGTTTTGGTGGTTGTGTCACTGTGCCCTCTGTTGTAATTGGTATTATCAGGAAACTCTATCGGTGGCTCCACAACTACGACTGCAATGTTTTGGTGCACAAATGAAGTAATGCAGAATGGTAGAATACATGGTTGTGCAGGATGATATCGTTAATTGGTAATTGTAGCAAAATTTTGTATCGATGGAAGCGACCTATCAACCTTTTTTTATATATAATACTTTTTTTTATAGATATATATATATTATATATATATAATTTCTGTATTATATATATTTTATTTTTTGTTTTTTTTCCTTTAGATATATTTCTCTCTCTCTCTCTCTCTCTCTCTCTCTCTCTCTCTCTCTATATATTTATATATATATATATATTAAGCTTGGATTTTTTTTATTACTTTTCTTTTAATTTAAATTTTCCATTTTTTTTTTTTTAGATGGCCAAAGTGACAATTGTTCAGGTGCAAAAAGTGTAGCAAAACTTATGGATTACCATGCAATGAATATAAGTGAATATGGTGTTCTTTGAATGCCTTTAGATGGATATTCATTTAGGAATATAGAGGAAAGGTGGCCAAATTTTAAAAGAGAACCTCATAGTCTTAGGATTTCATTAGCAGTTGACATTGTCAATCCATTTGGAGAGCCCAAACCTTCGTACTTGACGTGGCACATTTTTATTATTATCAACAATAACATTCATCCGTGGAAGTCAATAAATAGGGAGAACATAATGTTGAGAATGATTTTTCCATGTATTAATTTGTTTCGAATGATTTTTTTAGCACAATAACATCTCATTTGTCTTGTTTGTTTCATAATTATGTCATATATATTTTAATTAATTTACTCATATATGTTGAATTATGCCTTATTAATTTTTTTTACTTACTCATATATGTAGTAATTATGTATTGTATGTTCAATCAATTAAGTACCAGGTCAAATATATGTATGCATATATCAAGCCTCTTATATACGAGTTAGTGGAGTTATGGAACAATTTCACTATGTATGATATCTCTAGACCGGTAGTTTCTCAAAGGGAATTTGAATTCCATGCAATCCTTGTATGGAAAATTCATGATGCCCCAGGGCTAACACATTTTTGTGGTATATTATAACATTACCCTGCACTTTAATAGTGTTTAATTTTATGAATTTCATTTCAAGTATGTTTTTTAAATAGTTCGACCTTCATTGTACATACATAAAATAATCGATATAAAAATTATTCCATTTCTTGCAGTTCTTCAAACAAAGAGTAAATTTTCTTATCTAGTTTGTGGTCCTAAGATAAAATCTTGTCGTTCATGAAGCTTAGGAAAGGAGTTGTTTGATGAGTATAAGCACTTCCTTTCTAAGAAACTAGGTACCAAAGTACTGAAAAACATATTTTCAATGGGAAAAAAGAGATTGGATTAATATCATAGAGAATGAAACCTCGTGCATGGAAGTTACAAAATAATAGTCTCTTTGAAGGTATGGATCAAATTGTCTATGTATCAATATACATGATATGTTTTTATTTTTATATATATATATATATTTTATGGCATTTTTTTCACTGTACTAATTGAAAAGTTGTATTGTTGTTATAATATATTTAACTATGGTTCACGTTGTAGTTCGTCAAGGCATTAATAATAGGGCACTTCCACGAGGAATGAAAAGTTATCCCAAGAAATTCAATAGTATCCTACTATGAGCACTTAGAAATTGTTCATTTGTTTTATACAATGCACATTAGGAAGAATGTAACAGAGACCTTATGGAGAATCTTAGATGGAAGAAGAGATAAAGAAAAAAAATTCAAGATTTGTAATGATATTAAGGAGATTGACCATGCATTGCAAAGTGTGATTCATTCAAATAGTGATGGAGGCGCCCAGAATATAAGCACCCTTCCATGGTTATTGATAGAGAAGTAAAGAAAAAATAAATAAATTCCAACTAGATTTTCTTCAAACATAAAGAATACCCTAAAAAAGAAATGTGAATTAGGTGGGGTAAAAACTCATGATTGGCATATGTTCATTAAGGTAATTATTTTGGTGTATATATATTTTATACATTGGTGAAACATCTTGTTAATTAATGTTTTTTTCTAGTAATTTGGGAAAAAATAATGATCAATCATTATTTTTGTTACAATATGTTCTATCTTTATCCCCCCCATAAAACTTTGACAACAATGTCAAATAAGTTATATATGATCTTGGAAAATACATGAGGTAAGTGGAGATTTATGTGCCAAGCTAAATTTGTTTAATAAGTTGTTGTGTCAAATATTTTTGACTGCGTGTGATTTTCTTGTCATCGTGTACTATATTATACTCTTTTTGTTGAAACTTGTGATTTGGTTTCTTCATTTGTAGATGGTTGTCATCTAAAGAAATCGATAAAGAAGGTATAAAGTATTGGAGAAAAAAAATTCCTTGTATAATGTTTGAAATGCAAAAGTATCTACCTCCGACATTTTTTAATGCACAAGAACACTACCTCATACACCAAGTCGAGGAGATTGAAAAGTGTGGACCTATACACACAAGATCAATGTGGATGGTTGAGAGGCACTTGAAATCATTGAAGGATTTGGGTAGAGAAAGAGCACGTTCTGAGGGTTCTATGGTAGAGGTATATATGGTGTATCAAACCACAGTTTATATTCGTTAATATAGTGATGAAATAGGAAAAAGTATTAATGTATTAGATCACATTTGGGATGTCAAATCCGTGGATGATTTTAAAGGGGAACACCTATTGGGGAAATGTATAATGAGAAAAGTGAGGTGTAGTGGAGATTTATAACACATTTGAATTTTTTGTTTATATGTATATCGTACTTATTTAATATTTAGTCTTCTTGCATAATCCATTATTATGGAGGTATAACTTGGCAACTAATTATATATGTGAATTGTTTTATTTTAATATAACCAATCGAGAGTGGGATGCAATACATGTATACATTGCAAACGATAAAGATTGGATGAAGGTATGGATTTAACGATACAAACAAGCTAATAACAGTAGGTTATCATGGTATGGTATGTCTTCATTGGTCAAAAAAGGTCAACATAGTGGAGATACCAATATTACACAAAGGGAAATTGATTTAGAATATGGTTTAAAAGATTATCAGGCAAGCATATTCAGCCATACTACTTAGTTTTTTTACAATTATATTAATGCATATGGCATGTGTTTTTCTTAATTTTCAATTTTTTAAAGTATAAATATCAATGCTTATCAATTGACAATGCATTGTTTTTATGTGTTTGACATATTGTAGTTGAAACACCACAACAAAATGTGGTGCAATGACCACAAATTTCACATTGAAAGGTTGGATAAAAAGATGAAATAATGGGATAACTGTAGTATTTCAAGCTATCAATGTTTCCTCTATAGGTGACAGACATCCAGAACTATCTGAGAATCGATCATATGGAAATCTACATGATATACTTGAGCGTGAATTTGAATCATTCAAAATAGTTGTGTTTGATGTCAAATGATTTAGGGTACAAATGCTTGAATGTGGCCTTGATAGATTTGTTATTGAGCATGCTAATGGATTTACCATGGTTGATACAAGGAATATTGAACCAAAATTAGAGCGATATGTTCTTCCAAGCCAATGTGAAAAGGTATTTTATGTAGATGTTCGAAGTAAAGCGAGTTGGTCATATGCTGTTAGATATGATCTCAAATGAAGGTTCATAAAGTATAATGTAGCGAAAGAAGATGAAATTGAAGAAGAAGATGATGTAGAGGAGAAGGGGGTTCATGCAGTTTCAGACGAAGATGTCGAAGAAGTTCAAGTAATATATGTTAATCAAGACAATCTTTATTTGGATGAACTATTTGATATTGACGTTGTGTCAGATGAAGAACTTGAAGAAGTTAAACCAAATGTAGAAGAGTATGTTTCAAATGATGATGATGACGACGATATGGTGAATCCTTTGTACATGAATTTGAACTGGATGATATAGATGATGAGATAGATGAGGAAGAATATTGATTATATCAAAATGTTGAAAAGTATGAGGTATTTATTTATATGTTTTTAGTTGGTTTGTTCTGTTTTGTTCAACTTAAATTTTTATTTTCCTAGTTTTTATGTTTGAATGTTGTTGTATTTCTTTAAAATATAATATAGTAGATAGATTGGGTGTCAGGGAATTGAGAATGATGTGGGGGATGGGGAGCTCATTTATGTTTATACCATCATTTCCAATTTTGACTTTGGTTCGTTAAGCAGACGTACTAGGTGAGTTGGGCGATGGGTGAACCGAGTGACACGACAGTTGGGAAGATGTGTGAAGTAAGGTCGGCCCATGACTTACCATGAATTGAGTTCCCACCAGGGCATCTCATAATGATTTTTAGAGAATTGACTAAATTAACGTTTAGGTGTTAAAAGTCGATTTATAATTGACATATTATGCAGCATGAATGTACTAACAAATGATAATATTTTTTTGTTATTGACGAGCTAATGATTTGTGTTGAACAATTTGCACAATAGGGTGAACACCCTTGCCCTAGATGCACCCGTACAATGGTGGAGCACCCGGGCGCGCCTGGGGGCATCGCAAGCTAGGCAAGCCAGGACATCTGCCCCTATAAGGGCACCCGTACAATGAAGTTGCTGGGTCGACGCAACTTGGAAAGTGGAGTTTGCATAAAGAAGTAAGGTCATCCCATGAATGCCCATGAATAGATTTCCCACTAAGGCGTCTCATAATGATTTTTAGAAAATTGACTATTTTAATATTTGGGTATTAAAAATCAGTTTACAATTGATTAATTATGCATCATGGTACTAACAAATTATAACATTTTGTTTTTATTGATGAACTAATGATTTGTGTTCACTCATTTTCACAGTAGGGTGAACATCTGCACCCTAGGCGTGCCTGCACGAAGGTGGGGCACCCATGGGGGCATCATGTGTTGGCCAACACAACAAGGTGCTTGCCCAACAGGGGCGCCTATGTGACAAGTTGGTGGGTCGACCAGACTTGGAAAGGGGCACCCACACAAAACAAGTAATGTTGGCGCATGACTACCCATGAACAAAGCTCCCACAAGGGGGTCTCATAATGATTTTTAGAGAATCAACTAAATTAATATTTGGGTGTTAAAATTTGGTTTATAATTTATTGATCATGCAACATGGAAATAAAAAATGTGAATATTTTATTGTCATTATTGAGTTAATGATTTGTCTTCACTGATTTGCATAACAGGGTAAATTCTTGCACCTTGGGCACGCCCACACGAAGGTGAGGCTCGTAGGCGCCCATGGGGGCGTCACGTGCTAGGCACGCCAAAGCGCTTATGCAAAAAGTTGGTGGGTCTGCCTGACTTAGCAAGGGACGCCCGCATAAAATAAGTAATGTTGGGCCATGACTGCCATGAACAAAGTTCCCATTAGGGGGTCTCATAGTGATTTTTAGAAAATTAACTAAATTAATGTTTAGGTGTTAAAAGTCGGTTTATTGATTGATTATGCAGCATGGTAATAACAAATGATACTATTTGTTTTTCATTGATGAGGTAATGATTTTTGTTCACTGATTTGAACGACATGGCAAACACTTGCACGAAGGTGGGGCACACGAGCACGCATGGGGGTGTCGTCATGCGTTGGGAATACCAGGGTGCCAATGCAATGAGTTGGTGGGTAGTCCCAACTTGGCAAGCGATGAATGCACAAAAGAAGTAATGTCAGCCCATGACTGCCCATGAATAGAGTTCCCAGAATGGGGTCTCATAACGATTTTTAGAAAATTGACTAAATTAATATTTGGGTGTTAAAAGTTGATTTATAATCGATTGATCATGCACCATGGAAATAACAAATGATGATATTTTGTTTTCATTGATGAGATAATGATTTTAGTTCACTGATTTACATAACAAGGGTGAGCACCCGTGCCCTAAGCATGCCTGCAAGAAGGCAGGGTACTTGGACGGCCATGGGGGCATCGTGTCCTGGGAATCTGCCCAACAGGGCGCCCATGTAACAAGTTGGTGGGTCGACCCGATTTGGTAGGGGGTTCGCACACAAAAGAAGTAATGTCGGCCCATTATTGCTCATGAACGAAGTTCCCACAAGGGGGTCTCATAATGATTTTTACAAAATTAACTAAATTAATGTTTAGGTGTTAAAAGTCAATTTATGATTGATTGATCATGCAACATGGAAATGTTTTGTTGCCATTGATGAGCTAATGATTGTGTTCAATGATTTTCACAACAGGGAGAACGCCCGTGCCATAGGCGCACCCATGCGACGAGTTATCGGTTGACCTAATGTGGGAAGGAATGCTCACACAAAAGAAGTAATGTCATCCCATGACTGCCCATGAACAAATTTCCTACAAGGGGTTATCATAATTACTTTTATAAAATTAACTAAATTAATGTTTAGGTGTTAAAAGTCAGTTTATAATTATTTGATCATGCAACATGGAAATAACAAATGATGATATTTTACTGTCATTGATGAGCTAATGATTTGTGTTCAATGATTTGCATAGTCAATGAATGTCTGTGCCCTGGGCATGCCTACACGAAGGCGCCCAGGCGCCCATGGGGGCGTCCATGGGGGCATCGCGTGCTAGGCATGCCAGGGTGCCTACTCGATAGGGGTGCTCGTGGGATGAGTTGGTGGGCAACCCGAATTGGAAAGGGGCTCCCACAAAAAAGAAGTAATGTCGGCCCATGACTTCCCATGAATAAAGTTCCCATAAGGGGGTCTCATAATTTTTTTTAGAAATGAACTAAATTAATGTTTTAAGTGTTAAAAGTCAGTTTATAATTGATTTATTATCCAACATGGTACTAACAAATGATAATATTTTATTTTCATTGATGAGCTAATGATTTGTGTTCAATAATTTGCATGGTAGGGTGAATGCCTGTAGCCTTGGCGCACCCACATGAAGGCGGGGCACGTGGAATTCACAATGGGAACCCGCACAAAAGAAGTAATGTCGGCCCATAACTACCCTTGACTTGAGCATGGGGCCAATGTTGAATTTTTTTTAGTTTGTGCTTATATGTACTGCAATTTGACATGGATATGGTAGATGCATGCATTAATGACATGGGAGGGTTTTAAGACTCAAATACGACTCACATAATTTTTTTTACAATAAAATGACAAAATTATAACATATATAAATGTCAAGGAGATGAAATTATTTATTATTATTCACCAGTTGTGGGCTTATAATGTACTTCATAGTCTAGAGGTTGAGAAAATTCCCTACCCTTCCATTTGAGAAGTATTCTTACCCTTCATCATCATCTTTGTCATCGTCGTCATCATCACCATCATCTTTGTACCAGGCGAGTTGGGTGACGGGTGAACTAGGTGACACAACGGTCAGGAAGATGTTGTTTAATAAAGCTTTAAAAACTAAGACTTGATAAACGATGTCCCAAAAAAATTTCATGGTATGAAACCTTGTATAAATATTTATTAGTATTATCCTATTATATCTAATTTTAGTGTTCACTCTATTGATCACATATAATATTTATCCAAGGTTTCATTACAAGTATTTAAAGGCGACTTACTTCTTCCATTATTACTTGCAGTAATCAAATTCCTTGAACAAAATTACCTTCTAAAACTTGTTTGGAGCTCTCCAAATACACACATAGTTGATATGATTCACTTAGTTTCCATAGGATTTAGGAGTTCAAGTGGAATTCACCCCAAATGTTGATCTTAAATTATACCCATCCTCAATAAAATCCTTAACTTTTCATGTTATAAGCTAAATCTGTCATATTCCAAGCCTAATATAACTGATTTAACAACTCATATTCATTCACATGATTTAACAACTCATATTCATTCACAAGCATAAATTATTCATATACCCTTCTAATTGATAAACAAATGGAAGCATAAATATAATCAATTAAATCTCCATAAATAATGAACAGATCAATTTATGAGGAAAACTCACCATAGAAACACTATAATACTCAACTTATTAATGACAAAATCTTTTTCAATCCATGGTGTTTCATCAACATTATTGAATAAAATGAGTTTCCTCTCAACAAATAGCACACAACTTTGGATTTTCATTGTTTACATTATGTGGAAAATCTTTTGTTATGTGACTCGTAATATTTGGGCATATCTTGTAGAAATATAGAATTTTTACTCAGGCTAACATTTCGGTCTCTATTAGTCAATTCTATATTTGCAAAAGTCTGAATTAGAGCGACCTTCATTTGTACATATTGTACACCCTATGCCACTTCATCAAAGGGTCAAGTCTGTAAGTCATTTTTGAAGAATCTCAAGCTTTTATCCAACTTTTCTATTAAATGATGATGGGATAGGCCAATATTCATATGCTTCCTTATGCTATTTTTTCTTGAGGGCATCTTGGAAAGTTTTTATTTCATGTATTCAAAGAGCACCCCTTATATTTTACATAAGGCATGCTATGAACCATTCTATGAGCAAGTCCTTGTTGATTATATATGGGATATGGCTAAGAAGATATACAAACCTCTCGTTGTATTCCAACACAAGTTCACAAGGTATCTAATTAGTGCCTTTTATTTTTTGTGCTATTAGATGTTTGACATATTGAGTTTTAAGGAATGATAAATAAATGTTCTTAATTTCCATTTTTGTTTAATTCTCCTTAAAATTTGTAAATCATGTTAACATTATTTTCTTTAATGCTCCAACACATTTTGCAATTTCTTTGCTTTGTGTGTGGTATATCCATCGCAACCCTATTTTTGTCATATATGAACCAATGATTTTTAATATCTTCATCACCCTCATAGAGGGGTAGATGGCGGTGCAACATTTGTTTAAGGAGGAGGGTTTGTTTACTATATTGTAGTAGGTCTAGTCATAGGATAGTCAATGGTTTTTGAGTGTTTAATTGATCAACTTTGGTTGTTTTACTAGAAGATTTATTTCATAAATTTAAAAATTTTGATCTTTATAGTATGTAAAATGTCTTGTTTGTGGTTGCATCACTTCCTTGCAATGTTTAAAAAAAATGAGGCATCCTCCTCAAGTTGTAAATCGTATAAGGGTTACAGTTCTAACATATTTTATATGGAGTAGTATGTTATTATCTCCTTCAATACTTAACCAATTTCACATATCTCTCACATTTACATGGTTGTCTAGTTTATACCACTATGAAGATCATAAGAACATACTTGTAAATGTTCCCAAAATAATTCTTGAACACGATGAATTATTGAACAAAGACGACTTTTTACATAATGATTTGGATGATTATTTATCATATGTACTAACTCTCAAACTATATGCTTTCAACATTATCTACCAATAAAAGGGTGAAAATTCATACCTCTACCAACTTTACATCTTCATTCAACTTAGCAATCATCAAGGATTATTCCCATGTGACATCTATACAATCATCAAACCGATTTAGCACTCCAATGACTTGCCATTGTTGAGGTTTTTTTTCTTTGGTATTGATGATGGTTTGCAACATCATGCATCACTATGCTTTTCTTTTGGCTTTTATACCTTCCAACTTTTTGAATATTATTCTTTGTCTTGTATAATTTCATTATTTTGAGCATCCTTTTCTTTTTTTCTTCATCTAGTGGATACTCTCACTCTCTTTGAGTTGACTTCCTCATTTTCCTCTACATAATGACCCTTCAATGTATCAACTAAGGTTACTCCATTTTAGGAATTCTCACAAATTTTCACCCCCACCAAAAAGAAAAAATTACTTTTAATAGTTGAAAAAGGTACCATAATTAGGCATTCATTTCTAAACTATTCCTAAGCTTCTTGAGAAAAATTTCAGCTAGCATTCAAAAAATACTCCCACCTAGATTGCCATTTTTTCTACTAGGTACTAGTTAATCTTGTTAGTGGAGATTAGGGTTCAACAATGTTCCAAATGCCTTAGCCAATCAAGAATTTGTGAATTAAAGTGGGCACTATGTAGAGGAAATAGTCATACATGTTTTCATAAAATCCTATTTTAACATCATCGAGGGATGCCTTTCTTCTATTGCTTGATCCTCGCAAAAGTCATATACAATTTTTTTGACCCACTCATCTAAGTTCTTTTGACCACTATTAATCAATTTAGATATAATTCATTAATATTAATTAAGATTAATCATGTGCGCCACATTTTATCAATTTCTTAATTTCTTTAAGAATGGATATGAGGAAATTTTCATGTGTTTTTTATGAAAAAAATTGCTCTCACCTAGGAAATTGTGACATAGTTTCATCTAGGATTAATTTTGAAATAATTTTAGAATTTTCTTTATCACCATTCTAATGACATTGGAATATTCACTTCCTTTCGCCCCTAAACCTCTTTCAATCTGGTGGGAAACTAGGAAGACGAAGCAAGGATAACCCCTGAATAATGAATGATTGTTGGAATGGCTGCCCACTTTCCTTGATGTAATATCTATAGGGGTACATTCACACTTACTAAATAATCATTCACTTGCATGTAACTTTTACTATGTGTCATGCTGGCTTATCAGTTACTCAACTCCCCTAGCTTAGTACTCAATGTGAGAGAGCATGGAATCAATCTAAATTCCATCTATCGGTTAAGTGAAAATGGACAAAACTACTTCTGAGTATTACACCACTCATAGGAAATATATAATATTATATAATATTATATATTATATATTATATTATTATAAAAATATATATTATATTACATAATAGAGCAATATATATATTATATATAATACAATATATAATGTATAATCAAAAGTGTGGAGGGCATAATCGTATATAAGTTCACATCAGAGAAAAGGGCATAATGGAGTTCTCATAGTGAGTACGCGGGCATTCCACAGGGTGACAGGAGGGCATTCGAGGATTCCATGAGGGAATTTGAACAGTGGGAATGAGGGCTTTTGAACAGGGAAGACTAGTGGACATGAGGGAATTCAAGAAAGGTAGATCAGTGGGCATGAGGGCATTCGAGCAAGAAAACATTGGACACCTATCTTCAATATGGCGGTAAGCTCAAAACCATGTTCCTTTGTTTGCTATTTTTTTAAGAACTGGCTCACAGAACTTAACCCATGACTGTAAGCTCGAATCCAACTCTCTTATCATTCTCAATCCTTTACCTACCTCAAATCTCCCACCTATTTCCACCCAGGGCATCTATTCATCTTACCTGCAATGGGGTGAACCATTACCCATGATTGTAATCTCAAAATACTTACCCATCACTGTAAGTTTGGATGAAACTTTTGTATGGTATTCTTATGCCATTCGGATGAAACTTTTGTATGGTATTCTTATACAGATCGAATGGCACTATTATTTGGTATTCTCATACAATTTAGATGGCATAATCCATATGAACAATTGTGCTATCCTATTACAGTATGTATGGCTCTATGATTGAAGTTTGCATATAGTCTTGGCATTGATTATTTATATAGTTTGTATGGTATGTCTTCTCTGAGAATTATGGCTTCTATACCAAATTCTTATGACCTCAATATAAAGTTTTTTTTGGCTATGTGACAAAAGTATGCATATAGTCTTGACATTGATTATTTATACAGTTCGTATGATATGTCTTATTTGAGAATTATGGCTTCTATAATACATATGACCTCAATATAAAATTTGTTTTGGATTTGTGATGGAAGTTTGCATACAATATTGGCATCGATTATTTATACAGTTCATATGGTATGTCTTCTCAGAGAATTATGGATTCTATACTAAATACATATGAACTCAATATAAAGTTTGTTTGGCATGGAATCATCTTACAGTATGGAAGTCTTTAATTTATTATTTGGTTTATGGAATCGAAACCTTGTATTTTATTAATATCACAATATTTATGATCTCTCTCTCTCTCTCTCTCTCTCTCTCTCTCTCTCTCTCTATATATATATATATATATATATCTTGAGATATTGTTAACATAAACCATAAAGTGAAACACTAAGGAGGCTTGGAATCTTAATTCAGACATTCAAATGACAAAGATCTCCTTGACAAGGGCTTCTATGACTAATATGAAATGATGGAAGCTCTAAAGGAAATATGAACAATGACCCTAAGAAACCCTATATCAATAATTTTAGGGTTAGCATATAACGATATTCTTGACATATTATAGTGATCATCAAGAAAGTGAGAAAGCAATCTATGTCGATGTCATCATGACAGTGATATAGGTAGTCAATCCTATCCATGCAATATGGTTTTTAATGTAGTAATCCATATGTACATTAGTGTCTTCTCACACTTATGTCTCTTCACGATGATAATAGAAATGCACTTATCCTTATTACATTGACCTTGTTGCAACAAGGATCTTGATGTATGAATTTTACACCAATTTCTATATAATGCATGAATATTGAGATTAGCCATTTATTTATTTATGGAAATATGTGTAATACAAGATGATTGTGCAATAATGTTTATTAATGTAAAAAAAAATTTTTAAATTATCAATTTTATTCCTTTTATATTTCTTCATCCGTGGCACAATTCCCCCCTTTCCAGTACTCAAATAATCAATCAACCTTTTTTCACTCACAAGCCCTAATTTTCCCCTTCATGGTGTGTGAGTTTCCTCACTCACCATGACACAAGTATCTATATTGAACCTAATCTTGATACTTCATGGGATGGTGTATCAATTCGTCTCATGATTTATCCCAATAATCATTTAATGTCATAATATTGCTCTAAGGTTTTGGAAATTTATAAGGCTTGTAGCCTTCCACTATTTGCACAACTCTCTAGCTTCAAGTGGTACACTAAGTCTTGGTTAATTAGTATAGGTTTAATGAAAGTACTTTATTGTCCTCAATCCATATTAAGAAGATCTTGCAAACATTTCGTCATAGGTATGGGCTCCTATAAGTTATTCAAATTCTCTATTTTCTTAGTTTAATCAATATTAGAAGTCTCATGTTCATAACACACACACATACACATATATGCCAATATTTATCCAATATTAATCATTAAGATATATGCATCTAACATAGCTCTCATTAAAATATCATTTTTATCATTACGTGTTTTATTCATGAGTTATAATATCACATTTCACTTTTTACTGATGGTTTCATTCATGACTAATTGATATGCATACTAATTTATTCCACATTTTATTATCAATTCCATATTAATATTGAATATGTAAACAATATCCGTTCTATATGATAGGTAAACAATATCAAAATAAACTACAATTACTTTCACATAATTAACATGAAACATTAATCGTTATTATAAACATAGAGGCATGACATACATCCTTATTTATTCCCCATTCTATAACCAATTCTCCTTATAAAATATATAAGCAATATCCATTATAAATTACAAGCCAACCATTTCATAATAAATAATAGTCACTTTCACACATAATGTCTAAACAAAACCATTGATCAATAATTAATAATAGCTTAGAGTAAAGTGATTATTATGCCTTTAAAGGTCTCCATACCAATGAAGGCCCTGAATCCTTTGGGAATTAACCAAACATTTAATAAGAAAGAATTTCCAATCATTGGTCCCTAGCAATGCTTGTTCTTCTTTTAAAAGAAATAGCCTTGCTCAAGGTCACCTCTTTGTCCCTGAGAAATTAGATGCAATTTTTTTGTAATATATATGTCGATCACTTCTTATGTGGGTCATGTGTCATGGAATTAAGTTGTAAGCACATGAGTCAAAATGTAGTGAACAAATATGCGTGATGGACTATGTAGCAATGAAGGGATATTATTAACCCAATATCAATATTATTATATTGTGTTTTTTTATCATCAAGACAATGCCAATTAAAGAAGATCACAATCCAAACAGGGCCACTATAAATAGGCTTTTTTCTAGGGAAAAACCCCTCCGTGGGAGAAAACCCAAAAACTTCTCTTCTTATAGATTCTCAAGGAAGACTTCCAGACCTTTGATCTAAAAAACTCACCAAGTGATAGGAAAACCACCCAAATAACAATGCTTCTCTCTTCAAATCGAATTGCTCCTCTTATCTAGGTTAAAATCTGAAGTAAAGCAACTTCCCTTCTCACATGTGTGATATTTCCAAAACAAGAAAATATGCCCAAAACAAATAAGAAGCCTTATTTTCTTCCTCGCTGATTTTCTCCGCTTATTCTCTCTGATTTATCTCAGACTTCTCAAGAGATGTGAACTTGATTAGTGTCTTTGGAGGTCAAATGGATCTTCTATATATAGCCTCTTGGTGTGGTGTAACTGCCTTCCTATGGGGCCGACTTGGTGGGTTGGCAGACCCATCGCTTGGTGGTTTCTTATCCTTTTTTACATTAAAAAATAATTTCTTTACATTGATCTTAGAGCCCTCTAAGGGACTTTACATCATGACCTCGACCTAGACCTTATCAAAACCCTAGGGCACACAATGGGTGCCAAAATTTATAAAATAATCAATGGGCAAGAAACCCATTATTCAATAAAAAATTATGAAGACCAGAGCTAGTTAAAATTTTCAACACCTTCAACATTAGCTTTAAATGATGAAAAAATAAAAATAAAAAACATTTTGAAATAGTTTTGTTACCAAAATAAATGACTATGAACTTCTAAAACATTGCATCTAAATAATCAAATTACCAATGAACTACAAGGGCCAGATAACAACATAACTAAGTTTTATTATGCATATATCAAAAGCCTTTGAGTGCATCAAATAGAATGTTATAGATATAGTGTAATGATGTTTTCTACATAAGAATATAGAAGCTAGAAGATACATAGATAAAATGAGAGAGAGAGTAGGCTATTATTAAAGAATACAAAGTAAAGAAGGAACAAATAATTCCCTTTGCCAAGTAAATCTACTTCAAGTAACCAACCCTTTACAGAACAGTTTAAAAATAGTAGGCGAATTAAAATAATTTAAATGAAACACAGATAAAGAAACCCAATATGGGTTTGTATTTGTTACAAACTTCAAATCCAGAAAGCCAAAAATTTTCAATTATAAACTTGTATCTGTCATTTTTTGGCTAGCCATATCAGGATGATAAAATAATGCCCACACTCAAACCGTATAGGGAAAGCACTTATGTAAAAATGATTATGAGGATCATGCCAACAAAAAGCTTAGGCTATTAGGCATTTTCTCAGTAACCAAAAGGAAAAGTAGCCAAAAGTAAGAAAACATTTATTAAATTTAATGTTAATATGATTGTCGATTCTCCTCACCTATTGTATCTCAGTATGAGGTACACAAGCACAAGCGAAATGAGAATTGCTTTCTAGCATCACATAGACATTCAATTGTGGCAATTCAAAACATTATTTCTAATGCGAATTTGGACATAATTTGATTATATTTTATGGGTTATTAATTTTAAAGATAGAAAATGGATGCCTAACATATTGACCAAAGACTCAAGCATGAAACCCATGCTTTATAGAATTTTCTTTTTAAAATTATCTTTCTTCTTTTGATCAATAAATAGTAATTACATCATAAAATGAGAAAAACAACAATTATGAAGACCGAAACTAGTTACATTTCCGAACAAACAAGAGCATGCTGATTCAACTAAGTCATAGGAGCAACACCAATTACGTTTCCATTTTGAGTTTCTTGCTTAGTTTGGGTCAAATTTTCATTTGATACACGCTGACAATAAGAGAACTATGGTACACGATATATGTTGCATGATTAGGTTATTCAGTCCTCCAAGTGCAATGAAAAAGGATCTCCAAGGGCAGTGAAACAATATCTCTTCAAGATGATGGCTCTTCTAGCCTTCCATGCTCACCAAGGCAACTTGCAACACCTCCTACAATTTTGGATGTGAGGAAACCGTAGAAACCCTAGGGTATTCACACGTTTGAACATTAGAAGACAAATTACGAACTTTCAAAACCTTGATGTATCTCACAATAGGTCGAAGATCCATCTATATATAGCCTTTACAAGAGGCTCCATTAGCCCTCTATAGGTCGACTTTTCCTTAGCTAACTGACTTGGTCTTGGGAGCCTTCTAGAAATTTCTAATTTCAAAATGTTTTTTCTTTCCTTGATATAAAATCTTGAAAGGGTCTTTTACAATATGACAAGGACTCTTGACTCATGAAAAACCCTAGGAGCATTCAATGGATGCTTTACCTAATGACAAAGTGACTTGAGCATGAAACCCATGCTTTATAAAAATCATTTTCTTTCTTCTTTTGATAGATACATAAGAATTACATCATGACAAGAGTCAAATGAAAATTATGAAGAGAGAAAATAGTTACATTCTTCAACATATCGAAGTATGTGGGCATTTTTTTGTAATGGAAGATTAAATGCTATCAGATTATGTTGAGTTCTAAAGTTATCAAGTGAGTTCATTGGTTATGATGAAAAGGTTCTCAAGTTCTCAAGTTTTTAAAGATTACTTGAAGAGTTTCAATGTAAATAACTTCCTTGTAACTCACTTGTACTATTATAATGTTCTTATGCTTTCATCAAGACGTTCCTCAACATCCCTTATGACACTTGCTAATAGTTTCTATCATTTGGTGGAGTGTTATATGATGTTCAACCAAATAGGTATTTGTTAGGTCTATCTGTGTTGAGTGACAAAAGTTTAGGTAGGATAGAAGAAATTGACCAAACATCTGCTACGTCGTCTAGTGGGTGAAGATCAATTGGAGGTGAAAAGATTAGAATTCCATAGAAACATGGAAATTTTTGTTGCTAAAGCGGGGTCATGTTCTTATGATAATGAGAGCATAGATGACATCGAGGTTCCCTTGAGGTATAAATATCTAGTGAAACAATGGGCACCCAAGGATCTTCCTGAAATAAGCAATATTTTTTTTGTCAAGGAAAGGATATACTGCATTGCCTCATCGTCATTACATGGTTTGGGGCTATTTTATATGGATGTCATAAAGGCATGTTATGGATGATTAATTGAATTTATGGAGTATTTTTGACCCTGTTTCAACTACAATGATTGGGAAAAACTAGTCCAATATATCAAAAGTATGCGAAGATATGGAGTGGTCACAAATTATATACAAATAAAAGACAATGATGAAAATAAAGGCGCTAATATGTATATTGATGGATGGCCAAAAGAAGTAGGGAATATTGCAGGTTTTATAAATAGTACACGACCTGCCACCATAAATAAGTAACCCAATTTCATATTCTAGGGATGTGAAGGAAACCGTGTATTCGTATGTGCCATTAAATCAATAGATGCAAGGGATGCATTGATCATTGATTACAATTTGAATATAATAAATACAAATATTGCTATTATGGGGGTGATATGTATACAATTTTACCCAACTTGTAAGCAATGTCTATTGTATGATATGATTGCATTTACTAAAATATATTGTTAGACATCTTGTAAGTTGAGGAAACATTTTAATATGTCATGGTTAAAATATTGTGTCAGGTTTATCAAGGTCCAAGGGCACCAACTTCACAACAAGTAAACATCAATGTAGTTATATATATATATTATATTATATATTATATATATATACAAGTAGCATTTTATTCATTATAGAGTAAGTCAAATTGATATTTTTAGGCATCATATAACTAAATGAAAGATTCACTATGCATATGATCAACTTGAGAAATTGCATTCCTTCATCCTTTTCAAAGTATTGTTTCTATAAAATATGCGAAATATATATTGATCATGTCATAATGCCTCTTGCAAGAGTCGTCCAAGATGATACAGTTTTTATGAATTTAGAACCTTTTATATTGGCCATAATATAACATGAAGTTTTTATATAAATTTAGACATATGTCAGTAGTGGTTTTCTTATTAATATAATGATGATTAATTATGGATGAATTGCAAATTACACTTGATAAAAAGGGTGATAAGGGGAAGGCACCAACTTTAGAGGATCCCACAGATGCTTGTGAGGAAGAGGTTACTGATGAAGCAATTTTTATGTTTGTTGATCCAATCTAATCAATAAATAAGCTTAAATTCAAAGCAAACAAGAAACTTACTTCCTTAGTTTTGATTGAGCCTCAGACAAATGAGATAAACGGTGAAATCAATTACTTGCTACAAAAATTTCGTCGTTATGGGGTGAGAAACTCATTTAATTATCTCATTTATTTGCTTATGATTTATTTATCTCATCCTTTATAAAAAACTCTTTATTTTACAGGAGTTTTTGGTAGAGTACTATCATCATCCTATGACTATGGGGGTCAGTGTTGGTAGCAACGTCGATGCTCCACCGATCATTGAGATCGGTACAACTGCTCAACCACACATAGTAGGATTTTCACCCCCCTAAAATATGTATGTCAGGATCTACACACGATTCTATGGATGTAGAGCATGATCTAATTACACAATTTGAAGTGAGCTTTCTTGGATATTCCCATGTTACTAACACGAGATCAATACCAATCATGTTTTTGGTAGATGATGACAATGTCCCCATGAAAATAGAGAAACTTCCAGGTATTTAATAATTATTTTAAATATTAAGTACAACCTAAATGAAATTAACCTATAGTATGTGATTATTTTAAACTAAAGATGATATTTTTTGTAGGAAATGATGATTTTATAGGTATTTATATGACATAATCTCATAAATATTTGGGCTGACCATTCGTAAAAAATGGAAATCAAAAATTTCTAAGTTAAAAGATGAACTTATTAACAAGATGGTTCACGTCTTCGGTGAGGGTACCTTCAACAAATCTGGAGTTACCTCAAAGGGAGACCTACAGTTAAAATATTTGCAGGACTAGTCTAGGTCTCAATTGGAAAGGGCCAGGTTGCATGAGATCCCTCCATTGATTCCAAATATGGAGTGGAGAGGGCTCGTGGAAGATGCACACAAGAAGGCACTTTGAAAATAAGGGAAGACTCCCCATGGACTAGGAAGGTATGAGGCACTTTTAATAATGTAATTATGACGCTTTATCATCATTGTGATATCTAATTAGGTTTTTCAATGTTTTAAATACAACCTCATAGATACTTCCAAAACCACAATGGATAGAATAACCAAACATGGGAAACATCATCTTGGCCCGGGCGGTTACTCAAAACCGGCCACAAAATTTCTAAGTATATAAAAAATTAATTTGCATCCAAATTATAAATTGTTAAAAATTTTAATTTAATATTACAAAAGAAGAAAAATTCATGTTCTAATGCAAAATTGCAGGGATCACAATTCAAAGAGGCTCCCATGAAGGAATGCCTAAATATTTCTTTCAAGTACGACTATAAAGTCGTGGTTGAATGGAGGATAAGCTTGGCGTCTTCTCAGCCTTCCACCACCCAAACTAACATTCATGAAAATAAAAGCAACGAATAAAATTTATAAATCATTACTTGTACAATCTATTAGTTATTTTTTTTGTCCATAAAGTAATGTGCTGGATTTTAAAAAACAGGTAAGAAATGTAGATACAACACATGAGCTTGCTGACGATGGAGTGCCTAATCTTGATACTAATGTTCACCTCGGTACTGGAGGTATTTCATGTGCTATAAAAAAATTGTAGCATGGAATATAATTAAAAATATTTAAATGAAAATGGTGTATTAGTTATAAACTTTCTTGTTTCTACACCAAAGCATGTACAAGATGTGGCCAGAGAAGAGGAGGAACATATGGCCATGTCTGAAAGTATTCTGCTTCCCTCCAATACTGAAGTAGGTAAAGAACACTCTAGTACTCTTTTTATCAATAAAACATTTGCAATAATAATAACTATAAATATGAATTTAACATTTCTTTCTTATTACAGTTGATGCTCGGCCCCGCTTGTAGCAACATAGTCATAGGACTAGGTCAACAACAAGGCATGTTACACTAGAGACCAAAACAACTGAAGAATTGAAGGGCGCCAAGATCATGACATTCTTGCTAACCACATATTAAAAAAAGAAATAAACATGATAAAAAATGACTGCACTTATTTATTTAGAGCTAGTTTTTTTAGTACCACGTTTTTTACTGAGAGGTTGTGTTATCACTCAGGGAAAAACCCTAAGCTAACCTTAGAACCTCTTTTAGGTTGAAGCTGGCCCTTCAACCTAGAGAGGGATCTCTTTGTAAAAACTCAACTACTCTATGGTCACTATAGTAGAAGGTTTTCTGCAATTGAGTTCAGGTGGCCAGATCTAGGTCTAGGGATAAATTGGTTGGGTGATCTTCAAAAAGATTGGGCATGGAGTCTACATATAAAAACAAATGAGGTCATAACTCCAATAAGAAGGTTGTTCAAAGCATGAAATTCACAAGTCCTTTGATTGTTTGGGAGATTTAGAAGAAATATTACTGAAGGAAAACAAAGTTTATAAATGGATAGAATAACACATATTAATAACTGATAATTTTAAGAAAGAAACATCAAAGAAATCCATCTCATAAACTAACATTATCTGACATTGAAGACATTATATAACAGGGAAAAACTGATAGGGAGAAGTAACACATGAATTTCCTACTAATTTTCCATTAAACATTGTGAATACATTCAAGATTTCTCAAATATATTTTGACTACAGGTGTTTTTTCCAATAAAATCCAACCCCATTTCAATATTCATAAATTGTTTATAAAGTGCTTACATAATAGTTTACAAAATAATAGTCATCACATTTTCCAGAAACCGAGACATGTTAAATATCTTTCAAGTTCATGTATGCAAACGATAAACTTAAAATATTATGTCTTTCCTAGAATAACTATAGGAAAATATCCTTGTATTTAGGAAAAAACAAATATTTGGTCAACTGCCTCCATTGTAAGTAGAACATGTCCCTAAACTGTAGTTTAGCATTTCTACTAGCATAACAGGCCGCTCTGCAACAATCCATCAAAATTTCTCCTTTGTTCTTCTTCAATTATGCTGGAAAATCTTTAGCCTTCAAATATGGAAATTGTTTCATTAACACTTATCCTTTGCCTTGGAATTTGGAGCGGTTGAAGTGTTTTCACAAAAACTTGATGATTGTCCATTCAAAATACCAACCCCTCTTTTCTTGTGATTCAACAAATGACGACTCATATGCCTTCAACTATATGTATGGTATTATCAGAGAAGTTTCCACCTTATTTATTCACTGATACTCCTCAACCCCTTGTGCTTTTTTCCTTTGGAATTTGTTTTGTTATATGACCGGGCTAGTGACTATCAACTTAATGCCATATCAGAGCCCCTTTATAACATAACTTAATGCAAAGTTCCTATTTTTTCCTGGCTCCTTTTTCTTTATCCCTTCCTTCATTTCTCACCATAGGATCAAGGGTTGTGACCTATTGTTTAGCCTTGAGGTGTTAGGGAATTTTGTTCACTGTCAGGGGCTATATTTCCTTTGTGAAGAGATTATCAACCCAAGGTTCTTTAAACTATTCTATACCATGCACCAACCTAATACCGGAGCCCCCTAATCAGAAGTTTCCAATTGCAAACTACTATAAAGTGATGAAATCCTCAACCTTCGATATGTAATATCTAACATGACGTCATCACTCCACGTGGCACCTCATGAGTGGTGACATGTGTCATCCATATTTGTACCCTTAGGCCCCCTCAAAATGCCAAAACTTCCTACAACGTGTCCTTCCTTACCACCATGTCACGCTAACGTCAAATTCCACTGTAGCTTTACTAGAACCAATCATATGCTGCCATGTGTCCCACTAGAGGAGAGAGAAAAGGTCCCATCCACCTTTGGTTTTGTGATGAAATCCTTTGTTAACCTTTATCAGCGTTCCCCGATGCTTTCTAATACTATCGAAACTTTATGATATCACAAATCTTAAAAGGTTGTCACCTTAAGATGATTCAATAATGTGTCGAATGGTGGAACCCTAGGGTTACAGGTTACAGACCCGATTTTTCTGCAAAACAGCGAGCTGCATGCGGACATGGTAGCAGGTTTGTCCACGCAGGTTTGACCGCGTTTTTGTTTTTTAATGATTTCTTCCCTCTATAGTCGAGCTTGTCGGTGGTTTTCTATTGACGGTTGCGTGGTCTTCCCATTGTTTTTAGGCCTCAACCCCGTTCATCATACAACCTGCCTCCCCTTGGTCACAAGAAGGTCAAGTATCACTATCGACTAAAATGGTGGAAGAAGCTCTCGTGGATTATGAGGAGGACCCCATGCCAGAGCAAGAGATCTAAGCACACCAATTTGCACCAGATGAGGGCCCCTGGCAGAATAAATAGGGTCGGATGACAACTGCTGTACTATCAAAGCTACACTCACCCATTTCTGGCAAGTGCCAACACCCTGCTATCAACATTGCAGACCTTCCTGGTTTGGAATGTCCTCCCCTCTCCCCGACTACTCTGAATCTTCTCGGCTATTTTTTTCATGCTTCTCCCACCTTCGACTCCCCCTTTCCTGATCTCCCACATCATCCCCCTCCTCCATCCCCTCAGCACTCCCTGCCTATGCACCCTCCCTCCATCTCCCTAGCACAAGCAGGCCCGTCCAACCCCCCGCGACCTGCACAATCCTACTTCCACCCGGGCTCGTGCAGTCTCAAGCCGCATTCCCCGATTCACTCTGGATGTTTCAGCTCTCCTATTCCTAACCCTCGACCCACTCTTTCGGTGCAATATAGCTCCTCGGAACCGTGCCAGAATCTTCTTAAGGATTACCCTACGGGTAGGCGCTCAGATAAGCTGAAAAAGGGTCAGTGTCTTAGAGCAGTGGACACTAATATCAACCTGACCTTTGGGGAAGAAGTTCAAATGGCGGACGCTATGGACATGATGAGGAAAGTTCTTGTTGGCCGTGTTAGAGGTAGGAACTACACGGTGGAGAGACTGCATCAATGGACAGTGGAGATATAGGGTTCCCTGTTGAAAGAACTTCCTGTAATTAGGGTGTTGGCTAGAGGATGGTTTTCCCTTCGCTTTCATAGGAGGAGTATACGGAATGGATTTTATTGCGATACTAGCATATTGAGCTTGCACCAGTTCCATTGAAGCGATGGGATCCTCTTTTCGATCTAGAGCGTGAACAACTCAGAGCAGGACCAATCTGGGTCAGACTACTTGGATTACCTATGAAATTTTGGACCCCTCAAGTGTTCAAACGAATTGGAGATGCACTGGGGACCTACCTTGAGCATGATAAGTCCTTTGAAAAAACAAGAATCATGACTATGGCTAGGATCATGGTACACCTTGACACTAGGGTTGGCCTTGAGGAAAATATTACTCTTCACAAGAGGCACTTCTCACGCAAACAACTTTTGGACTATGAAGGAGTCCCATTTCGTTGTAGGAGGTGCCACAAAGTGGGTCACCTATACAAGGATTGCCCTCTGCACTCTTCGGTGACCACATAAAACTCGAAGGGGCATCAACACTCTGAAGAACAGAATAAGGGGGAACAGATACAAGGAGAGGCACCATCTGAAGCTGCGGTGGGCTCTACAAAGAAGGCTGGAAACTGGCGAAAAGCTCCGTCCTCACCTCTCCACATCAGCAGTGGAGGCGACTTCTTTGCCGGGTAATGTGTCTTTTCCCATATCTACTGCTCTTTTTTTAGATGTTATGTTAAATGCTCTGCATACATATTTTCACCCCCCCATCTGCACATTTCTCTATTCCTTCCATCCCCTGTTCCTTAACTCCTCCCCCACCCACTTTTTCCACCACTCCAACTGCCCTCAGGGATTTTTTCACCCCCCCATCTCATACTTCCTCCCCTTCTGGGCAAGGATCCCATCCATACAACCTCCGTCCCAGATTTCGTCCTAAATCCCTGCTTCTTGGATTGGGCCTCTCCCCAGGAAAGACAAAGCTTCATAAACCAGCCAGAGGACGCCCTTCCAAACTCAAAATTGCCATCAAGTAAGCGGTGGTAGATGTAGCGAGGGGCCGTCAATCCACCATTGAGAGGGCGCTTAGAGCATGTGAGCCCACTGCCCATGCTTCCCCATGATTTGGATCTCCTACAAATGCAGGGGATTAGCCAACCCCAAAAAGAGATTGGCTCTCAAAAGGCTGTTAAAAGATACATATGGTGACATCCTCTTCCTCTAGGAAACCCTTGGCACCACTGACAACATTACCAAAACCCTAAACTCTATTCTCCCGGGCTAGATATTCCAGGGCATGGATGCTTTTGGCAGATTTGGTGGTCTCACAATTGGCATTAATCCAAAAACAGTCAAGCATATATCCACTTGGGGTGGAATGGGTTTTATTGGGATGGACATATTTGTAGGGGAGCTGGGACTTCAGCTAAAAGTGATCAACATCTACGCCCCTAATCAAAACAGATTGGATTTTTGGCACAATTTGTTGGAGCATAATCTTGTTTCAAACACCACCATTATTGGAGGGGATCTAAACTTCTCTTTGGGCATGGAAGAATCCTGGGGACATCATGCAAAAATCGACCCTATTTCTGATCAGATGAGTACTCTACTAGATACCTGCAAATTAGTTGATGTTCCTATGAACAAGAAATTGCCCACCTGACATAATAGGCGGACGGGAGAGGCTGCCCTGGGTCGCATATTGGATCGATTCTTGATCCATGAAGATCTCATCCATTACATTCCTCTATATCGATAATGGGTGGGTACTGGGGGATCATCAGATCATCTCTCCATTTTTCTCCAAATCACCGGCCCATCAAAAAAGCCGCGCTCCCCCTACAATTTTTTCACTGGACACCTAAAAGACCTTGACTACATCAACCTGGTGATTGAATTCTAGAGAGCACAACCACCTCTGAGGGAACAGAGGTCGGCTGCAGACTTCTGTAGTCAGTTAGATAAACCCAGGACATTGATAGAGGAGTGGTCAAAGAGGAAGAAGTTGAGAGATGAACAACATCTTGTTGACATTGAAGTACAAATTTCTCAGCTAACGGATGAAAATGGGCTAGGTTTCTCATCAGAGGAGACTAAAATACATCTGGTTACGCTGGAGAACCAAAAGATTAAGATACTACTAGAAAAGGAAGAACAATGGAGATTGAAAAGTAGAGCCATCTGGCTTCATGCGGGAGATGGTAATACAAAATTCTTCCACAATTTTGCTAATGGAAGAAAGGCTACCAACATTATCTGGAAGATGACCTGTGAGCCCGATGGTTGGGCCTCTACCCGCCCACAATTAGCCAGATTGGGGATTACACATTTCAAAAGACAATTTACAGCTCCAACAACCATCAACCTCCTGGATATCATAAACTTGGCTGGTCACTTTCCAAGGTTTGTGGAATAGGATGCTGCAAAGAATTTAAATCAACCGGTCACCTTGGAGGAATTGGAAGGAACTCTTAAGTGGTTCAAGAAAGACAAGAGCCCTAGCCCGGATGGCTGGCCGATGGAGTTCTATTTGGATTTCCTGGAATTACTGGGATGGGATCTACTTGCAGTCATTGAAGAAAGAAAAACTACTGGACATATCCATCCCCCCATTAACTTCACCTACTTGGCCTTGATTCTTAAGAAAGATTTGCCAACCTATTTTAATGACTTCAGGCCTATATCCCTTTGCAACTGTCTGTACAAAATCATCTCTAAAATCATCAACAATTGCATCAAGCCTATTTTATCTAACCACATCTCTCAGGAGCACTTTTCTTTCCTCCACCATAGACACATACAGGATGCCATTGGTACAACCTAGGAAGCCCTCCACTCCATTAAACTCAAAAATCTCAAGGGTCTCACTCTCAAAATTGATCTGTCAAAGGCCTTTGACAAAGTGAATTGGTTGTACATCAAGATGATTATCACCCACCTAGGATTTCCCCCTGCTCTCATCAACTAGATCATGGGTTGTATCTCCTCTGTTTCTTTTGCTATTATCATTAATGGTTCATCATCGCCCAACTTCAATATTGATAGATGGATAAGGTAGGGATGCCCTTTATCTCCACTTCTTTTCCTATTAGTCATGGAAGGGTTGAGCCGACTCATAGCTACAGAAAAAATAAGGGGAGGCCTTCAAGGTCTAAAAATTATGGAACAACACTACCTGACACATCTACTTTTTGTAGACGACATATTGATTTTCCTAAATGGAAGTGTCTGGAACACGACTTCATTGAATGAGATTCTGATACTTTTTTGCAGAGCCATGGGAATGGAGATCAACAGAGAAAAATCCACCATCTCTCTATCTGAATGTACCCTATAGGAATCTCAGTTAGCCACTCAAAATTTTCCCTTTCAACCAACTGATTTGATGGAGGGATTGAAATATTTGGGCTTCATACTAAAACTAGATGGTTATAAGATTGCTAAATGGACCCGGCTCATCAAAAAAGTGGAGAAGAGAATAAATTGTTGGTGTCATAGATTCCTCTCTAGGGCAGACCGACTTACTCTTATCAAATCAGTCCTAGAAGCCACCCCAGTATACTGGATGTGGTTCGCTTGGATTCCAAGAGGGATTCTTCACAGAATTCAACAAATCTATTGTAAATTCCTCTGGAACGGAAGAAAGGAGGGCAAACCTTTTGCCTGGGTAAAATGGACCAAAATTGCTACTCCTAAGAAGTGGGGAGGCTAGGGACTTAAATTACTTCTGACATTTTCTCAAGCCTTGGCAGCCAAACAAAGTTGGCTTTTACTAAAAAAAAATAGTCTTTGGGCTGAGTAATTCTTCACAAATACATCTGGCCTTTGACTATCATAAATTGGATTAGAAGCCCAACTTGGCACAGGAAGGGGATTTCGGTGATTTGGAGAGCCATACTAAATTCTATTTCTATCATCAAGGATGGCTTATTATGGAAAATTGGCAATGGAGACTCTGTCTGAATTGGCATCGATCCTTGGAAAAGCAGTGGTAACTCCCATCTACTACCAGTTGGACTGATACAACACCTAAACAACAGGGACATATTGTTTTTGGGATAGATTGGAAATCAGCAAAATACTACTTTCCATACACAATCCTGGCTGATTGATCCGCACTGGCACATGCTAAATGAATAGAGTAGAATTTGACAAAACTACCTTTAGGCACTTACAGAATCACATGTTAGCTTACAGAATGTAGAGGACGAACTTATTTGGGCTCACTCGAAAGCTGGGAAATACACACCGAAACAAGGGTATGACATAATTATAACAGACAAAAAATCAGATGTCTTAAGAAGCTGGTGGGATACTTTATGGAAATTAAAAGCTCCTCCACGTACCAGACTGTTGATGTGGAACATATTAGAAGATAATATCCCCACCGGATCTTATCTAAAAAGAAGGGCTTTCTTGGGTCCTACCCGATGTGTACTTTGCCTCCAAGAAGAAGAATCGACTAAGCTTCTATTCCTTACTTGTTCCACCACCAGGAGTATATGGTCTCAAGTTCTACAATCTCTTAATATGAATATGAACTGGCAGGGGGTCGATATAACAACGACTTGGGAAAACTGGTGGAGTACTTCAGCTGTGGAAAAATCAAGGAACCTTCCACTCCTAGTCTCATGGTACATTTGGCTCAAGAGAAATAACAAAATCTTTGAAGATAAATTGGTAAATTGGAATCTACTCCCCGCACAAATTTGTGCTGCATACGAAGAACTTCCAAATGATGACAACCAAAAGAGACATAGAATTATACAACAGGAATAGATTAAAAGATCAATCCCGTGGGCCTATTATGACGGTGCTGCCCAACAACATGGCTGTGGGGGTGTCATTTGCCTCTACCTTTTTGAAGCACACTACTTCCAGATCTATATGGGACTGGAACCTGGCACAAACAATCATGTTGAATTGATTACACTTTGCTATTTTGAAACAATGCCGAAATATACAAATATATGGAGATTCAAAGATAGTGATTGATTGGTTTAACAATACAGCTATTTGCTCTGCCTACTCTTTGAGAACTATTATGGAAGAAATTGTTTTTTTCAAAACATTCTTTGATCAGATTTTTATTTCTCACATCTACAGGGAAAGAAATGAAACTGCTAATAGGCTATCGAAAGAAGCGACGCATCATCCTCTAGGAGAGTGGATGATCGCCGAACATACACCGGCAGGGATCTATCAGTATTTTCACAGACCATATATAGATGAGGGCCTACAGAGGGGCAACAACCTCTAATTTTCACAGCTTTTTGTTTTTGAACTTTTATTGAATTTTTCTCTGTATATATCAGAATAGTGAATATGGATGGTCAACCCCCTGTGTGGGTGATTTTTGGTTTTATACATAGCTTTTATATTGCAACAGAATAGCACACCCTTTGGGTTTCTTTGTATACATTTGTTTTGGACAGTGGTCAAAAGCCACGCTTACAGCATATGCCTTCGGGCATCCACAACATGTAATTTCTATTTATGAAATTATGAATTTTCTTTACAGAGAAAAAAAGATTCAATAATGTGTCGATCGACGATATGCTCTGGACCTCTGATATGCGATCACCGATATCTCTTTCCTTCCTAAGGCTTAAATACTTGAAACTTCAACATACCATATCTTTTGATCCAGGAGTCAATTTTTGGACTTCCACATGCCATTGGAAATCTTGTTCAGAGCACTTTCCAATGAAGAGGGTTTGATGTAGGCTTTGAGTCCTTCTGCTTCTTAGAATATGACTGCAAACTTCTCTTTTTACTTACTCGGATTTCCAAAAAATGTTGACAACCATGCTATCAAGAATTTTTCCTTGTTTATTACAATTTTAAATACTGAAACTACAACTGTTATTGTTTTCCAAAAAATATTCAAAAATGCAAAATGTTTATTGTGATAACAATTGGCTCCACGGGGATGTTGTCGATCAATGATGGTAGAAAGAACCCCCCATAGACCAATTGCCTCATCCATTTCGAAATTTGGCTAATAGCAAAACTGACTGAGAAATAGAACTTCATCTTTTTAAGAGATGATTTTATAGACTCTAAACTTGAAATTAGAAAATACAACTATTTCTAAAAAACTCCTTATTTTTTTGATGAATATCAACAGAACCTTAGGGCCTTCGTTTCAAGCTTCAAGTCTTTTAGAAAATTCATCCACACCTGCAAGATACTTTTCAAAATATATGGATATGTACAATGAAACTTAGAAATCATCTCGTGTTTAAGAAATATAATGCTTCAGGAAACTTCCATTGACTAGACCTCCTGGTAAATATTCTCCAAGTGGACCTTCTAAGATGAAACTATTTTTTCCCTAGAAAGCTATAATTTTGTCTAGCCCTTTCGAAATGTTCTCAAACTTCCTGTGTTTACATTTATCCTCAATGAGGGCATCCCATTTTAGAACCAAGTCTTGGCATTCCTCTTTCGTTTTTCTGTCATTTTTTTTTTGATTTGATCTTGTATTTCTTGAGATTTGTCATACACCCTTTCTTTGGTTTCCTTCACTTGAATTAGATGATTTATCCTTCTTTGTATTTGATTTGGTTCTTCTCCCAACTCTTGCAAATTTTCGTAATAGGCATCCCAATTGAAACAAGAAATAATACGTCAACACCATATACCAATTGGAAAAGAGAAATATTGATTGAAATTTTAGTGCTAACTCTATGCGCCTATAAGGCAAATTTAAGTTTTGTGTGCCACACTTTTTTTCTTTCTTCTAACAAATTTTTAATAATTACGACTAAACTCTTATTGGAGGATTCTGCATGTCCATTACCTTGAGGGTAATAGGTTTCTAAATGGATGAATATGATAAAATAGTCTTCATAGAATTTTACGAACTTCTTAGACTTGAAACACTATGTATTATTGGTAATTATCCTCTTTGGGAAACAAAACCTAGAAAGAATATTATCTAAGAATTGAATAACCATAAGACAATAGCTTGCCTGCTTGGAAGTGCCTCAATCCATTTTTAAAATTAATATGTCCCTGTCAAGATCCATCGATGTTGTGCTAATGATGTCAATTTCACATATAAAGTCAAGGCCCCATTGTTGGAAAGGTGCCTCTACAAAGATAGGTTTCAAAGGTAAATACATTAGCTTTGTCTTACCCTCAAACAATTGACATTTGTTACAAGCTACTACTTCTTTTCTAACATCAAAAAATAAAGTAGGCCAATAAAAACCAGCTCTCAGGATTTTATATGTTGTGGCCTTCCAATAATGATGACCCCCACATGTTTCTTTATGAAATTATTTACTCATTTTCTTAGCTTCGTCTTCTAGCAGGAAATTCAACAAAATACCCTGAGGATATTTCCAATATAGATAACCATTCAAAAAACAATACTTAATAGATATAAAAAATCTAGCCCGTGTCTTATCTATTCCTGGTGGCACTTGTAAATTTTGCAAAATGTAAACAACATCATGATACCACAAACATTATTTAAAACGATCTTCAGCTTCAACCATTGATTCTTCATCTGGAAAATTTGATAATTCAAAAACAAAATTTATACCAACAACATCAAGATTTGACTCAGTCATTAGTCTGGCTAGACCTTGTCCTTTAATCACATTGGTAGGTTTGATTTCCATGTCGTACTCCAACATTTTAGCAATCCATTTCCCTCTTCTGCCATCACTATCTGGCTGCACTAAAATACTCTTTATTGCATCATATGGTACATACGCAATCACATGAGAATGAAAAATAAACACTCTAAAAAATTTTAGTGCTTTGATCAATGCATATGCCTGTTTGTCTAACATATTGTACTTTAGTTCAGAATCCCTCAATACCCTACTGAAAAGGATATGGGTTGTTCTTGTCCTACATCATTCTTTTGAAGCAACACACTAGAGATAGTGTGTTCGGAAGAAAAATGAAAAAATGATGAAGCCTTTTAAAAAATTTGGACTAATGAGTAGATGCGCTTGGCCTAAGGCTCTCTTGATATCATTAAAATAATTCTTCGCTTGTTCATTCCACTTAATTTCATTCCATTTTTTAAGCATTCTTGTTATTACTTTTAATATTCCTGCAAAATTTGGAATAAAATTCCGTAGAAAAATTACTTTACCTAAGAAAGATTACACTTCCTTTTTACTTCTTGGTTGTTCAATCTTTTGTCTTGTTGTCACTCTGCTAGGGTCTATCTTGATGTTGTCCTTTGGCACTATATGCCCCAACATCTTGCCTTCTCTTATGGAAAAATGGAATTTCTTTGGATTAAGAGAAATTCTGAATTTCCTGTACTTACTAAAAACTGTTCTAATGTTTCATATGGCCAAATTCAGACTTTGAGAAAACAATAATATCATTTAGATAAATCACCATAAGATTATCTCTTTTTTTACCAAAGGTGATGTCCATTGCATACTGAAAAGTGGCTCCTGCGTTCACGAGTCTGAATGGCATCTTATAATACATGAACATACCCCATGGTGTGGTGAAGGCAGTCTTCTCTTGATCATTTGGGTCGACCAGGATCTAATTTTATCCTGAAAACCAATCCAACATGGAAATCCTTTCTGAACCAACCACCATTTGGAGAATGTGATCCATTTTCGGTAAAGGATAATTATCTTTCATTGAGATTTTATTTAAATTTCTGAAATCCACGTACAGGCGAATTTCCCCACTTTTCTTTCTTACTGGCACCAATTTTGCTATTGAATTGGAAATTTAAGTGGAATGATAATTTTTGTAGCCAACATCCTCTTTACTTCTTTCTCAGTCAGTAGTAGTAGTTTTAGATTGATCCTTCTTAACTTATGTTTGAATGGTTTCTCATTTTCCTGAAGTGGTATAGTATTTTGCATAATGGATTGATCATAAATTTTCAAATCTTCATACCTCTAGATGAATATATCAATGAATTCCTTCAATAATTATGCATATTGTGTTTTCTTCTCTCTCTTCAAAGTGTTGGAAATTTTGACAAACTTTTGGGTCACTTTCGGTTCCCAAATTGTAAGCCTCCACCTCCCCCTTTGGAAAAATTCTTGGCTTCACTGCTACATCATTAGAATCAAATGATATTTGTAAAGGTACAAATCCTCTTAGAACCAAATTATTATTAAGCTGAATAATTTCCTTTCCTTCTACAACATTAAAATAGACCGTTGTTTCATAATTTTTATCTGCAATTTCATCTTCATGCCTTTCTATCGGAGTGCTGAGGAATTCATCTGTTTTCTCTAGAAATATTATGATCTGCTGATCTTCTTCAAAATCCTGCCGATGCTTTGTATTATCTGGAATTGAAGGCTAATGTCTAACATTTATCTCATATTTTTCATTTGAATACAACAGAGCTCTGAATGTAATAACAACCTTTGCAAGAACATATGCAACACTATTCTTCTCTCTTGGTATCAATGAGATTTCATGTTCAACAAAGAAGTTATAAAACAAATCCAAAATTTCATTTATGTAAGTTCTCATTCTGAGATGCCTAGTTTGATAGACATGTTTAACTTGGTTCACAACCAGTTCTGAATCTCCAAAAATGTGAATTTTCTGTGCCTTTTTCTCTCATAATAGATTTAAACCAATAACGAGAGCTTCATAGTCTGCTATGTTATTTGTACAATCGAATAACAATTTAAAAGAATGAAATTGAATTATACAAGATGGTGGAAAAATCCACACACTTGCTCTCAAATCATTCTCACATGTGGATCCATCGAAGTGAGATTTCCAGACCTCCCCTGAAGAAATCTGAACATGTTCTTGTTGAATATTAGTTTCATTTGTGAATGACGTTTCACCCTCAAAACAAACATCATTGAAGAATTTTTGTGACCCCAGCTCTGTGTCTATTGCATATATTGGATGATTATCTCGCTGCATTTTGCTGCTCACCATATAGCCATTTGAACTTCTTGGTATAGCCTTTTCATTTCACCAAACAATGGTATAAAATAATAAGTCATGTCCATTTGTGAATTTCCTCCCAATACTTCTACCCAAGATCAGGATAACAACATGCCAAATCTGGCAGGAATGTCTACTACTATTATATCCATCAAAACACTTCTAGCAGGAATCTGAGCTAAGGTGATAACTAAATCTTTAATAAGCCATAAGAATTTTACCTTTTTGGAATCAAAGGAGAACAAATGTTTATAGGGTCTAGTAATTTGAAGTCCTAGATGGTCCTTGACTGATTTGGGCATGAGATTATGTGAGGCTATAGAGTATAACATTGCGTTATGAAGAATTATATCATGTACATGTTGGGTGATTTAATTGCGAGTTAAATCCCTGTCATTAATTGTCAACCCGGGGTTTGTACAACTGACGAGGTATACATGTACTATATGTACTAGGTGGTTATCTTTTAGATTAGATTAATCTAATGCAATTAAAACTATTTACAAAACATAATAAATTAATCCAATCTAACCCAAATCAAACCAAACATAAATAAGTTGAAATCACACTTGCATAAAGGAAATCACTGTTGCAGAATTGAAATCACACCACACTTGTAGAATTGAAATCACACCACACTTGCACAATTGAAATCACACCACACTTGCATAATTGAAATTGCACCTGCTGGAAAGTAAATCAAACTTACTGAAAGGAAAAGGCACACTTGTTGTTGGCCCTCAATTTTGGTCATTTTGCCCATCCTGAACCCATCCATTTACCACCATATTCCATCATATTTCACTTAAATACGATTCATTTCACTCTTGTTTTTCATATTCAGGTAACTAAATTAAGCTTTTCAATTTTTAGATATTTTTGTAAAAATTGGGTTTTAAGAGTAAATTTGGACTGCACTAAAAATTCTTGTAATAGCTCCGTTAAAGTCATATGTGAAGGAAACCTGGATGAGAGCTGAGCACATATTTGGAAAGTTCGGGAACCATGGATGGATGAAAACCTATTAGTTCGTTCAAACAGAGCAAACACAGGTCCGGTTAGCACTGGTCAAACTTGACCTGTCATTTAAAAATCCCTATTAAAAAGGGGCAAAATATTATTTTTTGGGATTTTGCCTAATTTTGTGAACCAAAATTAATGAGTTTGACTTGGATGGATGGATTGGGATAGATGAATAGCGTTAGAGCTATTTTAGCTAAGTTTGTTGATAATTTTCTTATTTAAACTAAGTTTATGAACCATTCATGTATGTAATTTATATTCAGACTATTGGAGACCTTTTGATAATTTGAAGGATACTTTCTACTATTCTAAGTTGATGTTCATGCTGTAGATATTTTCATAAGTTAGCTATCGCTAAGGGTTACTTAGGTGTACAAGGAAAGGTTGGAGGGCCCCCATACCAAGCTAAGTACACTTTGATTACATTAGCATAATTTTTATTTCAGTATTTCTTGTTTCAGATTTATGCTTCAGTTATTTAGATACGTGATATTTCTTGTGTGATTTTGGGATGATGATAGTTTAAAATCAAATTTTCATATGAACGGATAGACACAAATTTAAGATAACTTGTCTTTCTAACAAGTTATGAATCATAGCTAAAATCATCATTTTTGCATTTCTTGTGTTATTTTTTGAATTTCAGTTTTTGATGCAATGGTAATGATATTGGAGTAGATCTATGAGGAAGGACAACCAAGATCTCCTAAGTTAGGAGCCTCTTCTCTTTCTATCTACACATTACATACCATTGCTCCTTCATTTCTCTTCTTAGGGACAGTACTGTTAGGAAGGACAACCAAGATCTCCTAAGTTAGGAGCCTCTGCTCTTGCTTGCTGCATATTGAACAAGAAACTTGTTAGTCTTTGAAAACTTAGATTATATTTGTAATATGCACTTCATTTAACTTTATAGTCTTATATTCTTAATTTGATTTCACCTGAAATCCATATATTTTGGACATGATTCCAAGTCTACAAACCTGGATTGACAAGTAAAACACATCTGTTAGTTTACTTAGTAAATTGACCTTAGATTTTTGGCGTCGTTGCTGGGGAAGCTTATTCAAAGTTAATCAAAATAGGAAGGATAAAACAAAAACATAAAAAATATTTAAAAAAACAAAACATAAACATAAAAAGTAAATAGGATTTTTCATTATGGTCATTTATACCTAGACAAAGTGATGAAAAAGGTAGATACATAAAACAAGACCCCCCAATTACTAAACCACTGGTAGAAGCAGGACTATCTCCATTTAAATTAACTACACCAATTGCCAGAAAACCAATTTTGGAAGAGTTAGAGGAAAACAACATCCAGGACAAAGGTTAACTCTTATTGAAAGACAAACTTTGTTGGCATAAGAAGTGAAGAGAAAACATAAACATATAGGAACATATTCCATAGGAAAACAAAGAGAGACAAGAAAAACAATTGATCAACCTATTCTTGAAGAAATAGATCAACCTATCTTTGAACAAATAAAACAAGTTGAATATCAAGTTGTTACTAAAACATTTGAAACTGCTGAAAAAGATATGGCAGAAGAACAGAAGGGATCAAATATCTTCACTCCAGAACAAAGGTTACAGTATGAAAACCAACAAAAAGAATGGCAAAGAATAAGAGAATAAGAGGAAAGAAGAGAAGAAGAAAGGAAAAGAGAAGAAGATGTAGAAATAGAAAATGATGAAGAAGCTACTTTTGGATTTCCAATTATAGATACTAGAGTAATTCTAGGAGAAGAGGTAAAAATGAAGAATATTCCACCTTCAGTTTTACCAAATTTTATGGAATGTCTTCTGAATATCCTGATTCATTCATGTTTGAATTTGATATCTAATGTAGAAATTATGGTTATACTGATGATACACATAAGCTTCGTCTTTTTCCTGCTACTCTTAAAGCAGCTACCTTAAAATGGTTTATGGGATTACAAGAACACTATTACTTCTTGGGAAGAAATGAAGAAAATTTTTCTTAAGAAATATCAAGCCTATTGCAGGCCTAGAGATTCAAAAGAAGATAGTTTTAGAATGTCTCAACAAGAAGATGAGAGTTTGGAAGAATATTTGGAATGATTTCTTTACAACCTACAAAAATCCAAAGAACATTCTCTAAGTCATGATACCATTAGAACATTTTTTTCTTAAAGGAATAAGAGATGAGTATCTTGATATTATCAATGTAATGGGTAAATGAGATATTTCATACTTACCATTTGATGAAATTGCTGAATTATGTCAAAAGTACTCTAGAGGTAGATCCAAAACAGGAAAAAGAGATATAACTTCTAGAGCTTCTAAATCAACAACATGAGGAGTAACAAGAGCAGAAATAGGGAGTTTGTTAGAAAAATTTAAAACATATCTTTTGAGCACCTTAGGAACACAAGTTGATGCATTAAAAGAAAATAAGAAACAACAAGAAGAAGAACAAACAATGTCAATATTTTTTCCTAAGTGTAGGAAGAAGCATCTTTTACGAGAATGTCCTTTAGATAATATACATGTTTGTGGAATTTCTACATAAAATCATGTTACAAACGATTGTCCAACATTAAAAGATTTGTAAGCAGGTCAATTAGAAGAAACTCAGGGATTTTATTATATGGAACCAAAAAGAGCTTGGCAACCACATTTTGCAGGAACATCTCAACAGTGTCCACAATAATTTCCCCAGAATTTTCAATATCAAAATTCATGGAATACTCTTATGCCATGGTAGGTTTGGCTTCCTCAGCAAAACCAAAACCAACCTTCACAAAGTTGGCTAGGATATGCTTATGGAGCTCAACCTCCCCAACAATTTTACCATGAACAATATTAATCTTATTAGTCATATCAACAACCATATCCTCAACAATCATTTCCATATCAACAATTCCAACAATCCCCTCAATCAAATCCATTCACACAACAATCAATGCCTACACTAACTCAACCTTAGCAACTTTAGCTACCTTCTAACCAACCACCACCCAAACCAACTCAATTACCAGCTCAACCAATAGAAAATTGGAGTAACATAGTGGAGAGGCTAGCTTATAATGTAGAAGAAACAACATTATTTCCTACATATTCTATTCTTCCTATTCAAGAAGTCCATTTGAGGTCACGAAAATTTCTCCAAAAATATTCTCCACCAATCATAGAAGAACAAATTGAAGAAGGATAACAATCTAAAAAATCTATTCCAAGAAATCAAATTCAAAAAAGAAAAACTATTATGATTCAGACACCACCTTTCCTAGAAAGGTTAGTTGATAAAATAAATTCAATTTATCTTCCTAAATTTGATATCATATATGAATTAAAGAAATCTTATGTCAAAATTCCTTTGTTGCAAGATATCAAAGATATTCCAATATATACAAAAACACTAAAGGAATTATGCATTAAGAAAACCGGCAAAAAGAAAAGAGATCCACTTACAATCCAGGTCATTGGCAAACTAGCTAGTCTCATGCTTGCAAAAACAACAATTGAAAAATATATTGATCCAGGGATACCTATCTGTTACACAATATTTTGTCATGCCCCTTGCACTTCCCTATGACAGACCCTGAAGTGCTCGAAACATGATCATTATATAGTATACTCATCCATGTATACAACTCAGATCCCTCCTTTAACTTTTCTTGGAAAATATCTAGAGTTTTCCTCGAAGAAATGGCTTTTGAAACCTTAAAATGAGGGTCATCGCTCTTATGAAGATTAAAACCGCGATGATCGCCTATCGCACCTTGTTAAGCCAGTGATGACATCGCTCTATTCCCTCTGATACTTATGATGGTCTCAAAAAGGAAGTTTTCCCAAAGAGGATGAGAATCTTTGTGATCTAGAAGCTTCCAGAGCGGTGAGTTGGAGGTGGTTTCACATAGATGAGGTCGAATCCCCTTAATTTGACCTCTTGGTCTCATCCCTATGAGCTACTTCCTTGAGATGTGGGACTAATCCTATCTTTGGAGGAGGTTTAACTCCCTCTCCCAGCCTATAAATTTCCCCTCTACCATTCCCAAAGGGCTGATCTATGTCCATTTGCACCCCTATGTTGAGCTTGTGCTTAGAGGGTATTCATTAGACTTGGAGAAGGAGTGTTGGAGAGTTTCTTGGCTTGGACTTGGATTACCACTCAAGGAGAGCCTTTCAACATCAAGGCTATGATTGTAAGCTTCCTTTTATTCTTTAAATAATAATACAACTACTGGTTCATCTTCCCAAAATATATATGTTCATGTATGTATTGGCTTGACATTCCTTGATCAGTTAAGTAGGTTATCATTGGATTTTATATTGGTTTTGGCATGCTTTGTTGTCTCTTGGTCACTTGTGCAGGTACATAAGTGCTGAAATAAGCAGGAACAATTTAGTGACATAAGTGGTTCGAGGATCTCAACAAAGGAAATCAGATGAGCATTAGAGCAAGGTAGGCCATCCCTCTTGTTCTACTTTTCAATTATAATCTAGGAAGATGTCTAGTCGTTGTCACTTCAGTTGCTAAACCCACTCATTGGGCTAGAGGGATCATCCCTATATATTGAGAGGATTAACCTTGTCAACAAAATGGCGACTCCCGTTGGGGAGCCTATGACCCTTTCCTTCCCTTCACCTTGTCTTTTGACGAGATTTATCAACCATTGATTTTTAGACTTCATTTCTTGTTTGTAGTCAGTGTCACTTTCTAGTAGATGCTTGAAGATTGTTAACTTGTGTTGTTTTTGAAAATTTTGAGTTTCTTTCTTGTTTTTCTCGACCATCGCGGGTTTGACCCTGACAATCAAAATGATATCAAAAGTTTTTTAGTTATAGTAGCCATGATCGTTGCTTTACTCCTAATAGGTGTGATGATTGCAGAAAATTAAGAAAGTTAGGGTTTTCTCTCTGATTTTCAGTTCTATTTGTCTTCTCTATGTGATTTACGAGTGTGTTCTTCATTGAATCTCTCTTTGTCTATTTGCAATTGTATTTGAACTTGGTTTCAGTGTGCTTGAAGTTTGATGATCCTTTTAGGGTTCTAGGTCTTCTAGGTCAACCTTTGTCCACCCGTTGGTCTTCCCATTAGAGATAAGAGATCCATTGCTTGTGTTAAAGAGTCTTTGTGTGTTCAGACATACTTTACAGATCACTTATTGGTTCTTGTGCCTTAAGTTGTTTTCATTAGTTGAATTGGGAAAGTTACTTGAGCTTCATTTGACAAACGATAGATTACAAATCGATTGTCTCATTGGAATAAAAAAGAAGTGTTTTCTTTGAAGTTTTTCATGTTTCGAAGTGAAAGTGGAAGTGCTATTCTTTTAATAGTTTTTAAAGCATTTTGAATTGCATTCAAATTATTGATGTGAAAGAGATTTTCATATTTGTTGGCTTGCTTGCATTCTCTCTTACTTTGCACTAGATTACATTAGTTGCATTTAAAAAAAAAAATCATCATTATATCTTAAGGAAATTTTTCTTTAAGATTTGTTTTGGCATTGTATTTTCTTATCATATGAAATATTAGATTTCATATATTGCATTTAGCATTTCAATATTGTCATGGATGCATTTTTCATTTGGTTTGATGCATGATTTTAGTGATCTTCTTCCCTACATAGATAGCTTGCATCGAATTGAAGGTTTTCATTTTCATCATCTAGTTTGCATTTTAGGAATAGGTAACATCGTTAAGGCCTCGAAATTGAGACATAATTACAAGATCAGCTTTAAAATATATCAATTAACCTAAGGATCATTTGAAACATTAATGATCATATCTAGTGGTATAGGTTAGAGACGTGTTTCGGTGTCTTAAAAGCTTAGTAGTTGTCATTTGCTTTGGCATTAGACAACGCCAACATGAACTTGTGCTTCCCATACTATCGTGTATATAAAGGGATACCACCTTAGGTTGCAATCCTTTATCCATAGGAAGTTTTGTCTACTGCCCTATAAACGTGATACACCGAACACAACATTGAGGGAGATTTCCTGCATGTACGTCAAGTCCTTGGTTAATTTATTGGCTGAGGTGTATATTACAGTTCATGGTTACTTGGTACTCCTTTTACCTAGATTCACCTGAGCAGTCATTTGATCTTTTTTGACTCTTTTAATTTTAAAATATCATCGAGCACCTTGTCCTTTCAAGCTAGAAAAACTATTGAAAGCAACTAGTGTCACCTTTTCGCCCTTTTCTCAACTCTTAAAAGATGAAAAGGCAATGTTTTTGTTTCTAAAATATAACTGCCCACGTAAACATGTCAATCCCAAGCAGTTACTTCTTAGACAAAATTGAGTAATTTACTGTTAATTTCAAGATTATTAAAGCCCTAAACAAATTTTTCCTTTCCTTTTTTGCTGTTGAGGGGAAGCCATCGTGGTTGAACCATTGAGTCCATCTCGCAGTTCCCCTTCATTGTCTGATACTGAAGGGTCCTCCCAAGGAGTTCATCTGGAAATTCCTCAATTGCTTGAGGATCAAGGTCTTGAACTTGGAATTGATCTGAGTATTCAACCTTTATCTTCTCATCCGCCTCCATCAGATTCCTAGTCACCTCAAGAATCTGATCTAGATTCGTATGATAATCCTATCTAGACCCCCGAGAGTCCACAGACTCATGAAAGTATGCAAAGGTTGGTTGTTTATCCTCTGAACCCTTTGTTTGATCATGTTGTGATATCTCCTCAATGTCCCTATAGTCTGTATGATCATCCTAACATTCCTTTAGAGCTATCTCCTCATACATCTCTGGTTCCTCGTCGCTAGTTGTTTCCATCTATGGAGTCAGAAGGCGAGATCCCAGTCTCCTCTTCGGGTCATTCAGAAGTTTTTGATATCCATACTCCTCACATAGATGATGATAAGGGATATGAGTTCCCTCCATAAGGCTTTCCTTATATAGGAAGAGTCCCATCTCTCTCCTATCTTGAGACTAGTGGACCCATGTTGCCACGTGGCTATATCACTTTAGCTTAGTTAGTTTCAGGCACTCCTAGTACCTCGTCATTATATCAAAACCCCATATGGTCTTCTAGTTCTATGCCTACATTTGGTCCGTTCGTTCAGAACACGATCTCTCGACCAATTATGCAAACTGTAGTCAGTTTAGTTCTGGTTCAACCTACCATTCTGTCTCAACCTGTTTCATCATTTCAATCGACTCTTTCGGTTCAACTGATTGTCTCAGGTCAGGTCTCAGTAAGTTCTTCTATCCGTCCATCGAGTGGATAGACTGTGCCATTGCCTGGGGGACAAGATCTAAATATCCCTCCCATGTCAGGGGAAACCAATGTGAGTGGATTACGAACTCGCATGGTTGGAATGAATCAACCTTTTTATGGCATTATTCCTAACCGTGCTGGTCCATCTGGGTTAGGTAATGTCCAATACCAACAACCGTATATGGCTTAGGTCCCATTCCAACATGCTTATGTCCCATATGGTTCACAAGCCTTGGTTAACCTGCCTTACATTCCTCAAGACGGACCTTATGTTAAGCCTAGTCAACCCACTATTCCAGGTGGTTATGGCCAGATACAATTCGGGAACTATCAATACCGTCAGGGTATAACCCCAGGAACTGTCCAACTACCCTTACAACAACAAGGACAACCTTTGCAGTAGCAAGGGAAACCTTCGCAGTAGCAAGGGCAATATTTGCAGCAGCAAGGGTAAGAATTACAACAACAAGGACAACTGCTACAACCGTAAGGGAAACCTTTGCAACAATCGCAGTTGCAAACTCAGTTTGTGCAACAACCCTCTCAACCTTTGTCCTTGCAAAGTGAACCTTTATAGTGGCAAATCAAATGTTTGTAGCAACAAGGTTAGCCTTGGCAACAACAAGCCTTATATGCGTATCAACAAGTTCAATCTTTTCAAGGTCAAGGTCAACCCCTGCATCACCAGGGTAAATATCATTACGTTCAAGGTCAATAGTTCCAACAACCTTATAACCCGTGTGTTGTGTACAATGCTCATCATCGACCTATGGCAGGGCAGTATCAAACCTACCCAGGACTGAATCCTCCTTACTGGAAAGGTAACCCTCAGTGGGGACAAAACCAAATTCCATATGGACAAAATCCTCCACTATGGGGGAAAAATCCTTACTAACAAGGATGGATTCCCCAATTTAGGTCTCCTCAAAGGCCCTATATTCCGTTTAACATACAATTTCCTTTCATAGCTACATTGGAGTTTCCTAATGTATCGAGGCTCACGAATTATCCCATTCTTCATTCGCCTTACTAGCCTCCAATTCTGACGAATATTCCAAGTGATTCCCCCAAATTCGAGGGAAAAGCGAAGGAGGATCCGCAATCCCACGCGATGACATATCACCTCTGGTGCTTCTCCAATTCATATGTTGATGATTCTATTCGTGTTTGATTCTTTCAAAGAAATCTCATAGCTGCTTCCACTAAATGGTACATCGAATTGCCTCGAGGTACCTACAATGACTTCAACTCTCTTGCTATGGTTTTCCTCACTCATTTCCAACTGCCAGTTCACTATGAGATTGACACTCATTTGCTTACATCCCTTAAGAAAGACACTGCAACCCACATCTCTGCTCATATCCATGAATGGAGACGTCGTTGTCGCCTCATCAAGTTTGAGATTGCTAATGAGTTGTTGATAGAGTGGTTCACAAAATCATTCGTTAGCAAAATTGTTAAGGACATGTTGTGGCCACCAACAACCCCCCTCTTTTGTTTGATATTAGTAATAACATCAAGAAAATAGGGGACCCTTAGTAAAAAATTCAAACAAACATCTCTATGAACATTTTTTTTTTCCTTAGAATTTTATCGCAGCAAAGCAAAGAAAACGTTTCTTTTATGGGCATAACAAACTACGAAGGAACGATGCGAAATTCATCGCATCTCATTCACCATAAGCGCCCTTAAATAAGAAACTTAAGAAATCCCTGATGGCCGATGTGCGACATCGCATATCGCAACATCGCGTAAAGCGGCACACAATAACACAAATCTGCGATCTGCGATGATCCGATATCGCGATATCACAATACTATAACAAAGATCTGCGATCTGTGATGAGCACGAATTTTTCTCGGCATAGTATTCAAGGAAAGCTGCCCATTAATGAGAATTAAGCGCGCACCTTAAAAAGGAAATTAATGATTGTATGAATGCCTGCTTCTTGTTTTTCGAAGAGTCAGTTCACTTTAAATGTCATAATTATGCACACATAAGATCTGAAGCTTTCATGTCAATCTTTATTTCCATTACTCATTTCCTTTACGCAAACTATAAAACAGGAAATAACATGGATCGATTTTGCAGGAAACATCTAAGGAAAAGGGGAAAGCGCCAATGCTCGAAGGACACAGAAGAGATCTCTTTAGAAATAGACGCCGCGTGCAATAGAACTACAGACTCCAAAGTATCACTCAACAGATGCTAATGACCAATAGGTCATCTGAAGCTTAGAATCAAAGGCGCACAAAAGCAGCATGATTACAAAAAGACCTGAAACTTACACACCAGAAAAGCCCACCACAAAGAACGAAGGTAGTTTTCAATCCAGAGAATTGCTCAGGAAGCAAAGTCTTTTAACTCATCAAGTCATTCGCAAAGACAGAAACCGAAATAGCAAAAGCAGAACCAGTCTGAGGGAAATTTGAGTTATTACCAAGTATACATCAAGTCAGCGGGAGATTCTCTAAAATATCTTATAGTTTACCAGAAAGTTGTGCCAACTCTTGCTACTTCTATTTTTATAGCACACACGAAAGGGGAAGGCAGCCAACCGACTCTTCTCAGGCGAATGCTGCACGCTTACAGCACTAAGGAGAAAATACAGAAATAGTTCAAAGTCAGATTTAATTTTAGAAATAATTTGCTTTATCAGAAGGACGGTCATTTGAAAACCGGATCCTAAATTTATTTAATCAAGTTAATTAGCTAGCAGTATTTAAACCCTTCTCAGGCATTTAGAGAAGGGTCCGGAGATTTGTCAAAAACTCATCCTCAGAACATGCACTTTTGCGCCCTCGGAGGTGGTTTTGATGAATGGATGGATCAAGGTTTATCAAATATTTGCATTTGATATCTGCTACTGATGTTGCACTTCTGTACTCTTAGTAGATGTTAGAGCAAGGAGAGATAAATCATTGTTGCTTGAAGCTTATGAGTGGAATCAGTCATAAATGGTACTTTT